>OY740785.1:23975680-24151301 GCA_963514005.1 Raja brachyura | reverse complement strand
CCCCCCCACCACACACACACACACTACCCCCCCCACACACACACACACACTACCCCCCCCCCCCCCACACACACACACACACACACACACACACACACACACTACCGCCCCACCCCACACACACACACTACCCCCCCCCCCCCCACACACACACACCCCCCCCCCCACCCACACACACACACTACCCCCCACCCCACACACACACACACACACACTACCCCCCCCCCCACACACACACACACTATCCCCCCCCCACACACTATCCCCCCCCCCACACACACACACACTACCCCCCCCCCCCCCACCCACACACACACACACACACACACACACACACACACACACACACACACTACCCGCCCCACCCCACACACACACACTACCCCCCCCCCACACACACACACACTCCCCCCCACCCACACACACACACTACCCCCACCCACACACACACACTACCCCCCCCCACACACACACACACACTATCCCCCCCCACACACTATCCCCCCCCCCCACACACACACACACTATCCCCCCCCCCACACACACACACACTATCCCCCCCCCACACAAACACACACTATCCCCCACACACACACACACACACACTACCCCCCCCCCACACACACACACTACCCCCCCCACACACACACCCACCCACACACACACACACACTACCCCCCCGCCACACACACACACACACTACCCCCCCCACACACACACACCCACACTACCCCCCCACACACACACCCACACTACCCCCCCCACACACCACACACCACCCCTCCCCCCCCCCACACACACACACACACTACCCCCCCCACACACACACACACTACCCCCCCCCCCACACACACACACACACACACACACACACACACACACACACTACCCCCCCACCCCACACACACACACTACCCCCCCCACACACACACACACTCCCCCCCACCCACACACACACACTACCCCCCCACACACACACACCCACACTACCCCCCACACACACACCCACACTACCCCCCCCACACACACACACACCACCCCCCCCCCCCCACACACACACACACACACACACTACCCCCCCCCCCCCACACACACACACACCACCCCGTCCCCCCCACACACACACACACACACTACCCCCCCCACACACACACACTACCCCCCCCCACACACACACACTACCCCCCCCACACACACACACACACACACTACCCCCCCCCCACACACACACACACTACCCCCCCCCACACACTATCCCCCCCCACACACACACACACACCCCCCCCCCACACACAACCCCCCCCACACACTACCCCCCCCCACACACACACTATCCCCCCCCACACACACACACACTACCCCCCCCACACACACTACCCCCCCCCCCCACACACACACACTACCCCCCCCCCACACACACACACACACTACCCCCCCCCACACACCCTATCCCCCCACACACACTACCCCCCCACACACACTACCCCCCCCCCACACACACACACTATCCCCCCCACACACACACACACTATCCCCCCACACACACTACCCCCCCCACACACACTATCCCCCCCACACACACTATCCCCCCCACACACACTATCCCCCCCCACACACACACACTATCCCCCCCCCACACACACTATCCCCCCCACACACACACACACTATCCCCCCCACACACACTATCCCCCCCCACACACACACACACTATCCCCCCCACACACACACACACACTATCCCCCCCACACACACTACCCCCCCACACACCCTATCCCCCACACACACTACCCCCCCCCCACACACACACTATCCCCCCACACACACACACACACTACCCCCCCACACACACTATCCCCCCCACACACACTATCCCCACACACACACTATCCCCCCCACACACACTATCCCCCCCACACACACTACCCCCCCCCCCACACACACTATCCCCCCCACACACACTATCCCCCCCCCCACACACACACACACTATCCCCCCACACACACTATCCCCCCCACACACACTATCCCCCCACACACACTACCCCCCCACACACACTATCCCCCCCACACACACTATCCCCCCCCCACACACACACACACTATCCCCCCACACACACTATCCCCCCCCACACACACTATCCCCCCCCCACACACACACACACTATCCCCCCACACACACTATCCCCACCACACACACTATCCCCCCACACACACTATCCCCCCCCACACACACACACACTATCCCCCCACACACACTATCCCCCCCACACACACTATCCCCCCCACACACACTATCCCCCCACACACACTACCCCCCCCCACACACACTATCCCCCCCACACACACTATCCCCCCCCCCACACACACACACTACCCCCCCACACACACACACACACTACCCCCCCACACACACTATCCCCCCCACACACACTACCCCCCCCCCACACAGACACACACTACCCCCCCACACACACTATCCCCCCACACACACTATCCCCCCCACACACACTATCCCCCCCCATACACACTATCCCCCCCACACACATCACCCCCCCAAACACACTATCCCCCCCCACACACACACACTACCCCCCCCCACACACACACTACCCCACCCAACACACACACATCCCCCCACACACCGACACACACTACCCCCCCCACACACACTACCACCCCCCACCTACACACACACACACTATACCCCCCCCACACACACACACACACTACCCCCCCCCCACACACACACACACTACCCCCCCCACACACACACACAGACAGAGGCACACACACACACACACTGCCCCCCACACACCAACACACACTACCATCCTCCCCCCCCCCACACACACACACAGAGGCACACACATACACACACACACACACACACACACACACACACACTGCCCCCCACACACCAACACACACTACCACCCCCCCCCCCACCACACACACACACACACACACAGAGGCACACACACACACACACACAGAGGCACACACACACACACACACACACACACACACACACAGAGGCACACACACACACACTCCCCACCCTTCACGAGTTTACCCACAGCTCTCTCACATTGTGACATTTCAGATGGGTTTTAAATTGACCACCCCTCGCCCCTCTGCCCCTCACTTATGAGCTGATGATGGGGCAGGTTTGGAGGGAGATGGGCCAAAACGAGGGCAGGCTGCTGATTCTGGATTTGTACACGTCTGTTCTCATTGACTGACTGTGTTTGGTTCTGGTATACCGGTATCTGTTCATCATTAGTTGTTCATAAACAAGTGAAACAACATTGTTCTGTGCTGTTAAAGTTGCCTGGGGGTAAACGGGGCGAGTAAGGTTGGGAACCCCATGCCCCTTCTCCCGCTGTGTTCTTTCAGAGAAAGAATAGTGTTCCCCTGCTTTAAGAGGTCAGATTGGGACATTCACTGTGGTGACGGCGGATGGAGTCGAGGGAAGAGGACACAGAGTGCTGGAGTAACTCAGCGGGCCAGGCAGCATCTCTGGAGGACGCGGACAGGTGATGTTTTGGGTCGACTCGAGATCCAATCCTTCGGACTCTGGACCGTCACCCATCCATGTCCTCCAGAGATGCTGCCTGGCCCGCTGAGTTACTCCAGCACTCTGTGTCCTTTTGTAAATTAACCAGAACGGAGGAGAGTCAATGTGGGCCGAGAAAATCCCGGTCAAGTGAAATATATGACGGGAAAGCACAACAGCGTCAGGCGAGAGGTCACTAATTCCCTTGGTAATATGATCCCTGCTTTAAAGCCAGTGGAATCATTTAACTGAGGTCAACGCGGCTCTATGGTACTGTAGCTAGACACTAAATGCTGGAGTGACTCAGCGGGACAGGCAGCGTCTCTGGAGAGAAGGAATGGGCGACGTTTCGGGTCGAGACCCTTCTTCAGACTGAGACTCGGGGGGAGAAGGAGACACGGAGATAAGGAAGGGCAAGGTGTGGAAACGAGAGACCCAAGCAAAGGATGGAATTATACGTCTGAAGAAGGGTCCCGACCCCCTAACGTCAACTGTCCACGTTATCCAGAGATGCTGCCTGACCCGCTAAGTCCTGGGATGTCAGGACTGTCTTATGAAGAAAGACTGGATAGACTCCGTTTATACTCTCTAGAATTTAGGAGATTGAGAGGGGATCTTATAGAAACGTACAAAATTCTTAAGGGGTTGGACAGGCTAGATGCAGGAAGATTGTTCCCGATGTTGGGGAGGTCCAGGACAAGGGGTCACAGCTTAAGGATAAGGGGGAAATCCTTTAGGACCGAGATGAGAAGGACTTTTTTTCACACAGAGAGTGGTGGGTCTCTGGAACTCTCTGCCACAGAGGGTAGTTGAGGCCAGTTCATTGACTATATTTAAGAGGGAGTTAGATGTGGCCCTTGTGGCTAAGGGGATCAGAGGGTATGGAGAGAAGGCAGGTACGGGATACTGAGTTGGATGATCAGCCATGATCATATTGAATGGCGGTGCAGGCTCGAAGGGCCGAATGGCCTACTCCTGCACCTAATTTCTATGCTTCTATGAGTAATTACTCCAGCACTTTTTTGGTGTATTGTAACCAGAAACGTCCTCAAATTAGTAGCACGCCCTGACGCCAAATTTACGAAAAGGAGCATTGCAGAGGAGAAAAAATGCATTATTTTAAACTCTATAGTGTATGTATATATATATATATTAGGAAAGAACTGCAGATGCTGGTTTAAATCGAAGATAGACACAGAATGCTGGAGTAACTCAGCGGGACAGGCAGCATCTCTGGAGAGAAGGAATTGGAGGATATATATATATATATATATATATATATACATATATATATATATATATATATATATATATATATATCCTCCAATTCACAACCTTTCATATAAATATATATATATATATATACATATATATATATTTATATGAAAGGTTGTGAATGCTGCGGGAATTGGGACGGAAATCGGTGTTAAATTTCCATCCCATAATCTGCCCATGGGAACAATTGGTTAATAATCCACGGTTGAAGTTACAACGAGTAAAAACAGTCGTTAAAGTGTTACCCCGAGTTACACTTGGCGGTGCACGCTAACGGGAGCAGGCAGACTTGAACGGGTTACAGCCGAGTGATCGCGTCCAAGTTCTTCTCCCCCCCTCCCCTCCCCTCCCCAACAGAAATCCGTCTACAGTTTGGACCAGGCTCCCTGTTTAATATTTTCCTTGCATCTGCTCCTCGCAAGCGCACGACACAAGCCCAGCCGTAAACACGAAAGCACAAAAAACCCACTTCCAAACGCCTGGTCATGCCATCCCCGACAACCTAATCTCGCCTCTTCACAACATATTTTGATCTTAATTGGTGACCAAGAGGGTCGATTTGACCCAAAAAATAACACGTCCGCGGTCTGGCCACCTCTCCGCTCTAAAAAAAAACCCACTGGGAGATGATATTGAAATTACAAAAAGCATCGAGTGTGTAATTCAAACAAGGGACGCTCACTTTCTCCGTGGGTTGTGTGTTTATTTATTTGGGGAAAAGGAGATACAGTTATCAAACAAACCTTTTTATTTTGTTTTCAAATAGCAAAACCTGCACCAATTCCTCTGCAATGTAGCAATTATTTCTCAGTTCAGGATCCACACACGGGATTCATGGAAAATAAAGCCACACACTCACATATATATAAACCCGTTACACGTTTCAATGCATTTTCAAGTTGCCATTCAAAGCAAATCGAGTCTCTCTACAACAGGGAGAACGTGTATTCTCTTCCCCGGCAAGCAGGAGTTAACAGTAAATCACAAATTATACTCAAGAAGCAACAGACCCCTCTGTCAGAGAGAGAGAGTGAGAGAGAGGGAGAGAATCAGCGCAGTTGTACTCACACTCAAAGCATTTCTAGTGACTGCTCGTCGCTTTCTTCCTTCTGTGGAACAAGCCGCCCAGATTTCCAAAGGAGGATTTTATTTATTTTTTCGGTTGGAGTTTTATGATGTAGATTTTTTTTTTTTCGTTGGCAAATAGATCCCTGGAGTTCTGTCAGAGTTAGCGATGGGTTGAGTTGTAAAAGTTCCACTCTGGGAGCTGCAGGCTCGCAGAGCGCTGTTCGCAGCGCCTCCTTGCACTCACAGAGTGAAACCCGCTCCTCGCTTGTTTTAACCCTGCCCCAGACACGCTGCGACGCCACTCCCTCCACACAAACCCCCCCTTCCACAGCCAAACGCGGCTCAAGATACTGAGAGAGCGCTGAGAAGCGGCCGGCTGCCTATGGGGTGGGAGGTTTCTTCGTCTCCAAGAGACGAGACGAGGCATGTTGGGAGATGTAGTCTAACATTGCAGGGATCAAGTTAGGTTTTAGTGTTAAAGAAGGAACTGCAGATGCTGGAGAATCAAGGGTTACACAAAAAGCTGGGGAAACTCAGCGGGTGCAGCAGCATCTGAGGAGCGAAGGAGCTATCTCCTTCGCTCCTTAGATGCTGCTGCACCCGCTGAGTTTCTCCAGCTTTTTGTGTAAACCCTAGGTTTTAGTGTTGGAAGGAGCTCCAGATGCTGGCTTAAAACCGAAGATCGACACAAAGAGCTGGAGTAACTCTCCCAGTGGGACAGGGGAGAAGGAATGGGTGGGGACCCTCCTTCAGACCTGAAGAAAAGGGTCTCGACCCGAAACGTCTCCCATTCCTTGTCTCCAGAGATGCTGCCTGTTCCGCTGAGTTACTCCAGCTCTTTGCGCCTGTCTCCAGGAACTACACCTAACTTAGACACAAAGAGCTGGAGTAACTCAGCGGGTCAGGCAGCATCTCTGGAGAGAAGGAATGGGCAGCTTTCTGCCCAGTCGTATGAATATCCTCTAAATTCAATTACTCCGACATTCCCTCTCTATCTATCTCTGGACCAGTCTGAAGAAGGGTCTCGACACCCACCACCCTCTGTGTGAAAAAGTTACTCCTCAGATTCCTATTAAGTCTTTTACCTTCACCTTAAACCTATGTCCTTTTGTCCTCGATCCACCTCCTCTGGGCAAGAGACTCAGTGCATCTACCCGATCTATTCCTCTCATGAATTTATACACCTCTATAAGATCACCCCTCATCCTCCTGCGCTCCAAGGAATGGAGTCCCAGCCTGCTCAACCTCCCACACCCTTTAGTCCTGGCAACATCCTTGTAAATCTTCTCTGTACCCTTTCCAGCTTGACAACATCTTTCCCATAACATGGTTTCCCAGAACTGAATATAATACTCAACCCTACGACAGAAGGGGAGGAGTTGTACAGTTTGATAGCCACAGGGAAGAAGGATCTCGTGTGGCGTTCTGTGCTGCATCTTGGTGGAACCAGTCTGTTGCTGAAGGTGCTACTCAGGTTGACCAGTGTGTCACGGAGGGGGTGAGCCGTATTGTCCGGGATGCTCCGCAGTTTGAGGAGCATCCTCCCCTCCAAGACCAACGTCCCGTGAATCCAACTCTGCTCCCAGGATGGAGCCGGCCTTCCTGATGAGTTTGTTGATCCTGTTGGCGTCCGCGGCCTTCGCCCTGCTGGCCCAGCCCACGGCAGCGAAGAAGATAGCACTGGCCACCATTGATTGGTAGACATTGAGGGAGTGGAGCCTTCTAAAAAGGTAGAGTCCCAGAGAAAAAATACAATTTTCACAACGGGGCAGTTTCAAGAATCGGGATTGTACCTTAAGCCATGGAAGGGCCGTTTAGAAGTCATATATATAAATATATAAAATATAGAATGTAGATCAGTGCAGCACAGGAACAGGCCATTTGGTCCTTAGTGTCTGTGCAGACATGATGACAAGTTAAACTAATCTCTGCCTGCACATTATCCATACCCCCTCTATTCCTTGTCTATTGTCTATTGTATACCCGTGCCTATCTAAAAGCCTCTTAAACACCACTCTTGCATCTGCCTCCACCACCACCCCTGGCAGCGTGTTCTAGACCCTAGCCCCCCCCCCCCCCCAGGTCATGACTGACCATAGGTGATGCATCCTAGTTGTTGGCTGCTTGCTCCAACCCCTCAGCTCGAGCAGTGTTGCTGGTGGCTGAAGAGACCAATGCAGGAATGACAGTCTCTGTGGCCAAGGTCACATTTGTGTGTGGCCTCTGTTCTGTTGAAGTTGCCGCGCTCCTTTCCGCGTCCCCACTTGTCTGCCGCTGCGTTCAACAGTTTCTCTTCCCCCGTTTTGAGAGGTTGGTTCAGGGTACCTCTCCATCTCATACGGTCAGCTGCAAGGCTCTCTCAGGACTCCACATCGATGTTCTAGACCAGTGCTTCTTAAAGTAAGTAAGTAAGTTTATCGGCCAAGTATTCACATACAAGGAATTTGCCTTGGTGCTCCGCCCACAAGTAACAACATGACATACAGTGACAGTTACGAGTGACTCAGAAAACAATAAACATTAATAATAATAAAACATTATTGATAAAACACCATTGATCAAACATGTGAACCAACAAAATACCAGATCAAAGGGAGGCTACAGATTTTTGGTAATTGGCTAGAGCAACTACTGGTGGATAAAAGCTGTTTTTATGTCTGGCTGTGGCAGCTTTGACAGTCCGGAGTCGCCTTCCAGAGGGAAGTGATTCAAAGAGTTTGTGGCCAGGGTGAGAGGGTTCAATTGGTGAATGGTTCACCCAAGGGCGAATGAAATTATTTAAAGAAATTAGTTAATTTATGTTTTTTGCTTCTGTGATGTGACAAAATAAATGATATATAAATTTATACACAAGGGAGAATAAGAAGAAAATTATCAAAAAATAAAAGAACATTTAGTCGAGGGTGAATTGCATTTAGTGATAAAGACACAAGGGTGAATGGCATTGAAATAGTTTAAGAAGCACTGTTTAAATCTAGACACTCACTGCCCTCTGTGTAAAAAATACCTTGCCCCGCACATCTCCTTTAAACTTTGCCCCACTCACGTTAAAGCTGTGCCCTCTAGTCTTTGACATTTCCACACTAGGAAAAAGATTCTACCCGATCTACGCCTCTCATGACTTTATATACTCCTATCAGGTCTCACTGATAGGGTTCTGTGATATCTCAGGTTTAACTACCGGGGCCACAGATGGGGCGGGAAGTGTTTGAAGATGCAGGTGGGTGGGTAGTCTGTAAGGTGACCCTCGGATTGCTCAACTGATGCTTGATGTCCATGGAATGGCCTTAAAGTCATCCCAAACCCTTCCTTCTTCACCTAGAGCTGTCTCAAGCCGAGAATTCCCAATTGGATGTGGGACACTATTTGAAGGAGGCTTTTAGAGTCATTCAGGCCCTTCAGCCCAACTTGCCCACACTGACCAACGTGCCCCATCTACATTAGTCCCACTCTGGACAACATCCCTCTAAAAGATTCTTATCAATTTTTCTCTGGAGTGGCAACACTGTGGCATCGACAGGGAAAAATCAATTGGGACTTTGGGAAAAATGGTGGAGCAGACACGATGGGCCGAATGGCCTAATTCTGCTCCACCATTTTGTGAACATGACACAGGTTCGAATGGGTGGTGGAGAAGACTTTTACCTTCATCGATCGGGGCAGTTGAGTACAAGAGTTAGGACGCCATGTGCCGACATATTGGTGGGTCTTCACTTGAAGTATTGTGTGTAATTCTGCTCACTGAGCCATCGTAAGGTGTAGGTTTAGGTTTAGGGTGAGGTCTATTTTTCTCATGTGTACCGAGGTACAGTGAAAAGCTTTGATTTTGCAGGCTATCCAATCAGATCAGATATACCATACATAAATAGAATCAAGTACAAAGGGGAAGATACAGAGTACAGAATATAGTTCTCAGCATTGTAGCGCACCAGTTCCACAGACAAAGTCCAATGTCCACAATTTTCGGGCAGCATGGTGGTAGAGTTGCTGCCTTACAGCGCCAGAGACCATGATTCAATTCAGACCATGGGTGCTGTCTGTACGGAGTCTGAACGTTCTCCCTGTGACCTGCGTGAGTTTTCTCCGCGTGCTCCGGTTTCCTCCCACACTCCAAAGACGCTCAGGTTTGTAGGTTAATTGGTTTTGGTAAAAACTGTAAATTGTCCCTGGTGTGTAGGATAGAACTAGTGTACGAGGTGATCGCAGGTCAGTGCGGACTCGGTGAGCTGAAGGGCCTGTTTCCGCCTGTTTCTCTAAATTCTAAAGTGTAAATAGGCCTCGCGGGGTTTGGTGTCTGCACTCATCTTTGCAACTGGACGCTCGACTTCCTGGCCAACAGGCCCCAATCTGTGAGGATAAGGGACAAATCATCCACTGTGAAAATCCTCAACTCAGGGACTCCACAAGGCTGTGTTCTCAGCTCCCTTCTTTACTCCTTGTTCACCCACCGCCGTGCAGCCGTGTAAAAATCCAATTCAATTTTCAAATTCGTAGACGACACCACCATTGTGGGCCGGATGTCAAATAATGACGAGACGGAGTACAGGAAGGAGATCGAGAACCTCGTGTCCTGGTGTCGAGACAACAACCTTTCTCTCAGCGAGACAAAGGAGATAGTGATGGACTTCAGGAAGTGCAGCGGTCCACATACCCCAGTTTGCATTTACGGCACGGAACTAGAGATGGTTGAAAACGTCAAAGTCCAAGTCGAGCCAATATCGCCAACAACTTCTCCTGGACCACCCATATTGAAGCAACGACCAAGAAAGCACACCAGCGCCTCTATTTCCTTAGAAGGCTTAGGAAGTGCGGCATATCATGTTCTCAATATGGCGCCTGCCTGCGGCGACTTTTGCGGAGCTCCGGAGCATAAAAGGCTCATCTACAACTTCCAACGACTTACCTGGATCAGGAAAACGGCAGTAATCGGTGCCCTTTCAGACAGGCTGCTTGTGCAGCTGAAAGCGCTGGCAATTTCACGATCTCCCAGACTTTAAATTTTCCCACACTGGCTGTCAAACTCCCGACCCGAGTGAGGAACCCAGGTACGGTACCTGGAAACCCCGGGATGACCTCCAGAGCCGACGGGCTGGACCTCCCAGAAACAATGAAGCTGGAGCTGCCAACTTTGGGGAAACCCCCATTCATTACGGAGCTGGAACTGCCGTCTGTGAAGGAATCCCAGTTCCATCGCTGGTCTGTAGCAACAGCAGGTACAGTCAACTCAGTACCTGGAAACAGCCTCCATTGTGTCTGGAAACATGGCCGATGGGCAGGACCAGGTCAGACTGAAGCACAGGGGACTTCGGCCCCCTCTCCCTACTATCCTACTGGCCAATGTCCAGTCCCTTGAAAATAAAGTGGAGGACTTAAGGGCAAGGCTGCTTTATCAAAGGGAGCTGAGGGAATGCTCTGTGTTCTGTTTCACAGAGACATGGCTCACCCCCAGCTCCCCAGACTCAGCAGTCCAGCCTGAAGGGTTCTCCATCCACCGTATGGACCATACACTGGCATCGGGGAAAGGGAGAGGAGGGGGTGTCTGCCTCATGGTCAACTCTGCGTGGTGCTCAGATGTGGCAGTCCTGTCCAACTCCTGCTCTCCATACCACAAACATCAGGCGGTGAAGTGCCGTCCCTTCTACCTTCCGAGGGAATTCACCTCCATCATCCTGACCGCGGCCTACATCCCACCCCAGGCAGACGTCCATCTGGCACTGGAGGAGCTGCACGCCTTGGTCAACAAACAACAGACGTCTTACCCCGAGGGGACTTCAATAAGGCAAACCTAAAGAAATCACTCCCCAACTTCCACCAACATGTCGTCTGGACCTGATGGCATACCTGGTCATGTTCTAAAAACCTGTGCGGACCAGCTAGCTGGAGTTTAACAGCTATATCAAAATCTTCTAACGCACCATTCTACCTCCAGGTGGCCGACTTGGGGCTACTGACTATCCCACGGTCCAGGTTTAAGCTCAGGGGCGACCGCGCTTTTGCGGTTGCAGCTCCTAGACTGTGGAACAGCATCCCTCTTCTCATCAGAACTGCCCCCTCCATCGACTCCTTTAAGTCTAGACATAAAACCTATTTCTACTCACAAGCGTTTCTTGAGGTCCTCTGAGGGAGCGCTGTATGTATGTATTTATGTATGTATTGTTAGATCTATGTACCACTGTATGCAACACGTTAGTACCTGCACTGATGTAAAGCACTTTGGTCAACCAGAGTTGTTTTTAAATGTGCTATACAAATAAAATTGACTTGACTTGAGATGCGCCCGCAGAAAGCATTTTATCGGGATGCACCACAGGTCGGTTTGGGAACAGCTCCATCCAAGACCGCAGGAAATTGCAGAGAATTGTGGAAGCAGCCCAGACCGTCACACAAACCAACCTCCCTTCCATTGACTCCATCTGCACCTCACGCTGCCTCGGCAAGGCCAGCAGCATCATCAAGGACCAGTCGCACCCTGGCCACTCCCTCTTCTCCCCTCTCCCATCGGGCAAGAGGTACATCAGTGTGAAAACGCACACCTCCAGATTCAGGGACAGTTTCTTCCCAGCTGTTATCAGGCAACTGCCTTTCCCCTTACATTTGACCTCCCAAAGTGCAACACCTCATTTTTGCTCGGATCAAACTCCATCTGGATTGAAACATAGGGTTGCTTGCTGAATAGTCAAATAATTAATAATGAATGTGGAAAACCACTGAGGCACATCCAAGAAAATCATTTGCTCAATATCAAACAGTAGAATATTTCCAATTGTCATTCTTGGCGAAGTTATTGCAAGCAAGATCAGTTGTTTATTGTCCAATGCTGTTCTGGCTTGTTGTGCCAGTTTAAAAAGGCAGTTAATATTGGGCCTCAGCATGGAATCACATGTAGACAAGATCAGTACTAAGGCATTTACGCACAAATAGACAATATTCACTTTTGAATCCGATGATTAGTTTAGTTTAGATCAGACACACAGCGTGGAAATAGGCCATTCGGCCCACCGGGTCCACACTGAACAATGATCAGCTGTTCACAGTAGTTTAGTTTAGAAATACAGCACAGAAACAATAGACAATAGACAATAGGTGCAGAAGTAGGCCATTCGGCCCTTCGAGCCAGCACCGCCATTCAATGTGATCATGGCTGCTGATCATCTTCAATCAGTACCCCTTACCATCCTTCTCCCCATATCCCCTTTTGGCCCTTTCGGCCGACCGGGTCTGCGCCTACCAGCGATCCCCACACATAAACTCCATCCTACACACACTAGGGACAATTTTTACATTCACCAAGCCAATTAACCTACAAACCTGCACGTCTTTGGAGTGTGGGAGGAAACCGAAGGTCTCAGAGAAAACCCACGTGGTCACGGAGAAAACGTACAAACTCCGTACAGACAGCGCCCGTAGTTGGGATCTAACCCAGGTCTCCAGCCCTGCATTCGCTGTAAGGCAGTGACTCTACCACTGCGCCACCATGCCCATTCTATCTTACATAATTTACAGAAGCCAATTAACCTACAATCCTGTTGGTGATTGGAATGTGGGCGGTTTTCTGTGACAGCGCCATTTTAGAGATTCATATTCCTAGGAGTAAATATATCACCAACAACGTCTCCTGGGCCACCCATATTGAAGCAACGGGCAAGAAAGCACATCAACGCCTCTACTTCCTTAGAAGGCTTAGGAAGTTTGGCATGTCTCCAACAACTCTCACCAACTTCTACAGATGCACCATAGAGGGCATTTTATCGGGATGCAACACAGCTTGGTTTGGGAACAGCTCCATCCAAGACCGCAAGAAATGGCAGCGAATTGTGGACGCAGGACCCTGGCCATCAAACAAACACACAACTCCAGATTCAGGGACAGTTTCTTCTTATCAGGAAACTGAACCATCCTACCACATACCTAGAGAGTGGTCCTGAGCCACTATCTACCTAATTGGAGACCTTTGGACTATCTTTACTCGGACTTTGTGTGTAAGAAAGAACTGCAGGTGCTGGTAAAATCGAAGGTAGACACAAAAAGCTGGTGTAACTCAGTGGGCGAGGCAGCATCTTAACTCAGCGTCTTCAGAAGGGCCACGACCCAAAACATCACCCATTCCTTCTCTCCATAGATGCTGCCTCACCCGCTGAGTTACTCCAGCTATTTGTGTCTACCTTTAATCGGACTTTACTGGCTTTATCTTGCACTAAACGTCAGTCATGTTATTCCTTTTTTAATGTATCTGTACACCCCAACAGGCTCGATTGTAATCATGTATTGTCTTTCCGCTGACTGGTTAGCACGCAGCAAAAGCTTTTCACTGTACCTCGGTACACTTGACAATAAACGACACTGAACTGAACTGAAACCCGGAGCACCTGGGAAAATCTCACGCGGTCACAGGGAGAACGTGCAAACCCCGCACAGACAGCAACTGTAGTCACGATCGAACCCAGGCCTCTGGAGCTGTAAGGCAACAAGTCTACCGCGACTGTGCCCTTCTCAATCCCGATTTTAAAAATAATGGATCCAAATTAGCATTCCACCATAGTGACATTTGAATTCCTATTCCTGAGATTATAAATCTATGTCATATTTTTTCCCCGTGATATACTTCATAAGTTATAAATTATAGGAGCAGGATTAGACCATTGGCCAATCAAGTCCACTTCAATATTTCCACATGCTGCGCTGACCAACGATAAGAAACTTTGTTTGCCTAATATCCAGTCAAATCATATTACACATGAATATGATCAGGCTGTACTGAAGTTCAACAGCAAAGCGGGTCAGGCAGCATCTGTGGAGGGAATGGCCATGTGACGCTTCGGGCCAGGACCCTTTATCAGAGGGTCCCGCCCTGAAACGCCACCTATCCATGTCCTTTACAGATGCTGCCTGACCCGCTGAGTTAAGGGCCTGTCCCACTATACGAGGTAATTCAAGAGCTTTAAAAAAATCAAACTCGTGGTAAGTACGTAGAATGTACGAAGCGGGTACGTCGGAGCTCGATGACGTCTCCTAGCGGCTCGTAACGCTAATGGCAGGTACTCGGGAAACGCGGTAACTCGTGAAGTTTTTCCAGCACTGTGAAAAATGTCCACGAGAGCCCCCCCCCCCGAGTACCTACGAGCGGCCATTACCGTAATTCTCCGAGTTCGAATCAGGGGAAACTCGGGAGAACTCTTGAATTACCTCGTACAGTGGGACAGGCCCAATTACTCCAGCATTTTGTTCTCTTGTCTTCGATGTGTAACCAGCATCTGCAGTTCCTTCGTACTCATATCC
Source organism: Raja brachyura (assembly GCA_963514005.1). Next base: position 24,136,125 of record OY740785.1, on the reverse strand, counting down.
CCCGGGGATTATTGTACGGCTTCTCCAGCTCTTTGTGTCTTTCTAATGTACATAATAAAGTTTGTCTGTAGAAAGGATACAGGTTCAAGTTTAATGATCTTAATAGACCTTGGTGGATGGGCAGCGGATACCAGCGATGGCCACTGCTTGGGTAGCGCTGAAACCTGCAATGTTCTAAATGGGACACATTCCTTGTCAGGCCTCCAGACTGCCCTTCATCCACTTCTTGAAGCAATTTTACTGGAGACACAGCAACGGACTGGAATGTGTTACAAGGTAAAGCTGCAACAATGCACAAGAGTGCATCAAAGGTTGAGGAATCACATTTCAACTCGAATATGTGCAGCTCCCTCGATACAATCTGCTGCCTTCCGAATGTTTGTATTTTGTCTCTCTCGCGCTCTCAATCGACAAATAATTGCTACCGTACTCAGCAGACAGGCGTAGAATGCATTTGAACAAGATGAACAAGATGCCCCGTCTGCACCAGTCCCACCTGCCCGCGTTTGGCCCGTATCCCTCTAAACCTGTCCTACCCATGTACCTGTCCAAATGACTTGTAAATATAGAAACATAGAAAATAGGTGCAGGAGGAGGCCATTCGGCCCCTTCGAGCCAGCACCGCCATTCATTGTGATCAAGGTTGATCTTTGCCAATCAATAACCCGTGCCTGCCTTCTCCCCATATCCCTTGATTCCACTAGCCCCCTATATATTGAAGATAGGACACAAAATGCTGGAGTAACTCAGCGGGTCAGGCAGCATCTCTGGAGGAAGAGGTGATATTTCAGGTCGGAACCCTTCTTCAGACTGGTGCCCTGAAGGGCTTTAGAAAAATAGATTTTTTTCCCATGTTTTGTCTGATTTCCAGATTTATTTAATTGCGAATTTAAATTCCTCTTTTCCTATGGTGGATCGGGACTTGGATTCTTGTTCAGTAATTCAGTAATGTCCATTAATCGTTGTTGAGGTATTTAAAGGGAAATATTCACCTAATTTACTTTTGAAAGGAAAACCTCCTCTATTGAAATAATAAATACAGGGATGTATGTTAGCAATTTGTCCACTAATTGTACAAACATTATTTCCAGGCTAATTATTCGACGTTATCGCTTATTTGAAAAATCAATCTGTTATTTTTATATTTGTACCCAAACTCTGGATGCCCATTAGATTAGTTTTGAGATACAGCGCGGAAACAGGCCCTTCGGCCCACCGAGTCCGCGCCGACCAGCGATCCCCGCACACTAACACTATCCTATAAACACTAGGGACAATTTACAATTTTGGCAAAGCCAACTAGCCTACAAACCTACACATCATTGGAGTGTGGGAGGAAACCGCCGCACCCGGAGAAAAACCCACGCGGTCACGGGGAGAACGTGCAAACTTCGCACAGACAGCACCCGTAGTCAGGATTGAACCTGGGTCTCTGACCCTGTAAGGCAGCAACTCGACAAATATTTTCACAAGTATTTTCCTTAAAAATGCCCCTCCTCCAAGGGGGCAGTTAAGAATCAGCCACATTTGAACAAATATGGTCTCCATTCACTGATTATATGAAGGGGTAGCTGGACTCAGCATTGAAACTCAACAAGTACCCGGTGGTAAGATCAAATGAAAAGGTTTAATCTGAGATTTACATACTTGTCTCTATATATGTATTATAAGAAATTGTTCCATTCATCGTTAAGATGTATACTGGTTTTCTATCTTTAAGTATAATAATTGTTTGCTAGTAATATGGATTTTTTAATTTGGTTTGTTTTTGTTTTTATTTATTTTATTTTATTTATTTTATTTTATTTCATTTTTTTCTTTTTTTTTTCTTTTTCTCTCTTTCTTTTTCTTTTCACATATAATCAAAATTATAATCACACTTTTTAAATTAAACATCTATTCTTTCTTTATTCTTTTTTTTTCTCCTCACTATTAAAAAAATTGAGGCTTATATATATTGCTTTGTAATACTTAGATAATTTTGGAAATATGTAATATGCATATCTGAAAAAAATAATTATATTATTTGTAATACGTATGGCCTCTAATAAAAATATACACAAAAAAGAATCAGCCACATTGGTGGATTTAGGATGAACCGGATAAGGGAGCCAAATATCGTGAAGGAATTTAGTAAACCCCGAAATTGTTCCCATGTTTTTTTCTACTAATGGCGGGTTTTTCTTTTGCTAAATTATAGACTTATTTAATTGCAAATTTAAATTCCCCTTCTACTATAGTGGGATTGGAAGTTGGATTCCAGTACCATAATTAGTACTACTAGATTAGCATGACTAATATCATGCACTGGACACGTACCTAAAAGCAACATGATTCAAAATGAAGGGATACTGATTTTTGTGAATCTTTAAGATGGTAGAGTACTGTCCGATTCACCTCTACCCCATTGCAGACATCGGACTTTGTCTGTGGAACTGGTGCGCTACAATGCTGAGAACTATATTCTGCACTCTGTATCTTTCCCTTTGCTCCACCTATTATACTTGAGTTTGGCTTGATTGCATTAATGCATAGCATTATCTAATCTGTTTGGATAACATGCAGAACAAAACTTTGCACTGTACCTATAACGGAACTTTGCACTGTACCTTTACACGTGACTGTAATAAACCTAACGTTTAGAGATACAAGCTAGGGATACAGTGTGGAAACAGGTCCTTCGGCCCACCTGGTCCGTGGCAAAAAACAATTACTAGTCCACTAGTTAGACATAGAAACATAGAAAATAGGTGCAGGCGTCGGCCATTTAGCCCTTCGAGCCAGCACCGCCATTCAATATGATCATGGCTGATCATCCAAAATCAGTACCCCGTTCCTGCTTTCTCCCCATAATCCCTTGATTCCCTTGACCCAAGAGTTACAGTCTAACTCTCTCTTGAAACCATCCAGTGAACTGGCCTCCACTACCACCTGTGGCAGAGAATTCCACAGATTCACAACTCACTGGGTGAAAACGTTTTTCCACATCTCAGTCCTAAATGGCCTGCCCCTTATTCTTAAACTCTGACCCCTGGTTCTGGTCTCCCCCAACATTGGAAACATTGTTCCTGTATCTAGCCTGTCCAATCCCTTAAGAATTTTATATGTTTCTATAAGATCCCCTCTTATCCTTCTAAATTCCAGTGAATATAAGCCGAGTCGATCCATTCTTTCATCATATATCAGTCCCGCCATCCCGGGAATAAACCTGGTGAACCTACGCTGCACTCACTCAATAGCAAGAATGTCCTACCTCAAATTAGGAGACCAAAGCTGCATACAATACTCCAGATATAGTCTCCCCAGGGCCCTGTACAGCTACAGTAGGACCTCCCTGCTCCTATACTCAAATCTTCTTGCTATGAAGGCCAACATGCCATTAGCTTTCTTCACTGCCTGCTGTACCTGCATGCTTACTTTCAGTGACTGGTGCACAAGGACACCCAGGGCTCGTTGCATCTCCCCTTTTCCTAATCTGACACCATTCCGATAATAATCTGCCTTCTTGTTCTTGCCATCAAAGTGGATATCCTCACATTTATCCACATTATACTGCATCTGCCATGCAGCTGCCCACTCACCCATCCTATCCAAGTCACCCTGCAGCCTCATAGCATCCTCCTCACAGCTCACACTGCCACCCAGCTTTGTGTCATCCGCAAACTTCGAGATGTTACATTTAATTCCTTTGGCTAAGGTCTATCCTACACACTAGGGACAATTTACAGAAGCCAATTGCCCTACAAACCTGCACGTCTTTGGAATGTGGGAGGGAACCGGAACGCCAGGTGGAAACTATATTCTGCATTCCGTTTCTTTTCTCTTATTGCATTGTCTGCTGCATTGGAAGCGATTCATTATTGTCGCATATACTGAGACCCAGTGAAAAGCTTTTGTTTGTATGATTTAATCCAATTAAATCAGATCATACTATTCATGAACACAATCAAACCATGCACAGGTACAACAGGAAGAGCAAAGAGAAAAAGTACTGGAGTACAGAATATAGTTCAGCAGAGATGACAGTTCTTGAGAAAAAGTCCAATGTCCACAAGGTGGTGTGTTGGACACCCGGGCCTGCACCCTAACTTGTGGCAGGGCCGTTCAGAAGTCCGATAGCAGGGGGAAGAGGTTGCTCCTGAGTCTGGGCACACATGCTTTCAGGTTTTTGTAACCTCTGCCCGGCGGGAGAGGCGAAAAGACGGAACGATCAGGGTGAAAAAGAGTTTTGGCTGCTTTTCGCAAGTGTGGATGGAGTCAATGGTGGGCAGTCTGGTCTGTGTGATGGCCTGGGCTACATCCGCAACTCTCTGCACATCCTTGCGATCTTGGGCAGAGCTGTTCCCAAACCAAGCTGAGATGCAACCATGATTGTAGTCATATATGGTATTTAGTTTAATTTAATTTAGTTTAGTTTAGTTTAGTTTAGCTTAGAGATGAAAACACACACACACCTTGTGGTGCCACCTGGTGGTTAGGCCACTTACTGAGCAAACCTTCGGCACTTGGGCAGACAGAGTCACGTGACTGCGTTTGACGGGAAGGAGTGTCACGTGGTTAAGGGGTGTGCCCTGGTATATAAGGCGAGCCTTGGGAAAACCCTCCCCAATTGCGTGTGTGCAGTTCACTGTATTACCTTAATAAAGATCACTTTGATTCACAACGCGTGGCTCGCTATAACCTCCAGATTCAAGGACAGTTTCATCCCATCTGCCACCAGGCAATTGAACCATCCTATCATCAACTGGAGAGCGGTCCTGACCTACCATCTACCTCATTGGAGAAACTTGTGCTATCTTTTGGGGGTTACACAAAAAGCTGGAGAAACTCAGCGGGTGCAGCAGTATCTAAGGAGCGAAGGAGATAAGCAACGTTTCGGGTCGAGACCCTTCTTCTGAAGAAAGGTCTCGACCCGAAGTGTCGCCAATCTCCTTTGCTCCTTAGATGCTGCTGCACCCGCTGAGTTTCTCCAGCTTTTTGTGTAACCCTCGATTCTCCAGCATCTGCAGTTCCTTCTTTAACACTTTGTGCTATCTTTTATCAAGCTTAACTGGACTCTATCTTGCATTAAACGTTATTCCCTTCACCCTGTATCTGTACACACTGCGGACAGGTTGATTGTAATCATGCATAGACTTTTATTATGAAGGTAGACAATAAAAAGTTGGAGTAACTCAGCGGGCAGGCAGAATTTCTAGAGAAATGGAATAGGCGATGTTTCGGGTCGAGATCCATTATGATATCTATTCAGTACTGTGTTTATAGACCTGCTGTGCTGCTGCAAGTAAGAATTTCCTTGTTCCGTTTCGGTACAGATGATAATTAAAGACTTGACTCTTAAAAGGTCTTGAATTTGGGTAGCATGCAAATATAAAAACCTCGGAACACGAGACAATAATAAACTAAACTAAACAGGCATTTACCTAGATAGCACAAAGATTATTATTGCGTCTTGTTACACGCGAGCAATAAACGGATGGTTGATGGAGAAACTAAAAACTATCCCAGAGAAACAGCTTCTCAAATGTGTAATATGACTGCTTGGGGAGAAGGAACTGAGTGCACTGCCCTTGGGTAAAGATAATATCTGACACAAAGTGCTGGAGTTAAGCCCCTGTCCCACTTTCACAATCTAATCTCCCGAGTTTGCCCTTGACTCATACTCGCAGCATGGTCGCCACGAGGTTGTCGGAGGTCTTCGTAACTCTTCCTCGTGGTCGTGAGTGGTCTCCGCGTTCTCAAGGCCTCAAGTAGGTCACGGCGTTTTTTCCAGCTTGATAAAAAATGTCCACGAGTAAAAAAATAAAAGTTGGCATGGAAATAAATGATACTTTTTACTCGTAGGTAGGTCATAGTAGGCCGTGATGGTCGTCGTAGAGAGTCGTAGGTCGGTAACTGGCCCGAGAAAAAAATGCAAACATGACATAATTTTATCATGTGATCAATTTCCACTCCTAGCTAGTTGTAGTTGGTCTTAGGCAAAGATCCTCTAGCGAGCAAGTTAGCCCACTCGACGAAAAAGACGTAGTACGGTCATGGGCAGATTCGTGGGTCATTTGTGGCCCCATTTCCGTAACCAAAGATCCCTATTGCAGAGCAAAGATAACTAGTGCGGAGACGGAAGCCAGTTACGGAAACATCCTCGTAAAAATAAAAGTTATTTGATAAAAATCTTCTCCTCATTTTCAGAATGATAATTTATTAACACAAACTGTTTCCCCCGCAACGTTGATTACACTGCGAGTCGGGTCGGGTCGGGTCGGGTCGGGTCGGGTTACTGAAATGGATGAAAAAAAGGCCCACATTCCACTCCGTTGCGTACTACACGTCAGCCCATTGCATCTGAGTCTGAAGAAGGGTCTCGACACGAAACGTCGCCCATCTCCTTCGCTCCTTAGATGCTGCTGCACCCGCTGAGTTTCTCCAGCTTTTTGTGTAACCCTCGATCCTCCAGCATCTAAGGTTCCTTCTTTAACACAACAGCCCATTGCATTTAGCAGGAGTGGTCAAACTTGCTCCGCTATAGGATCTTTGGTCTTAGGTGTCGAAGACTGAGGTCGAGGGGGGTCGTAGGAGGTCGCAGACATAGTCGTAGGAGGTTGTAGACATAGTCGTAGGAGGTCTTTACTTCGGTGAGTCAACACAACCTTGACATTTTTTTCAACCTAGATCGTCCAAGTGGGACAGGCCCCTTACTCAGCGAGTCAGGCAGCATCTCTGGAGAAAACGTGTGGGTGGCGTTTCGGGTCGGGACCCTTCTTCAGACTGCAAATCTGACTGCATATTTCGCAAGCGCATGCACCATGGGATTTAATGGGGAGAGATTTAATAGGAATCAGAGGGACAACCTTTTCACACAGAATGTGGTGGGTATAAAGGACATAGAACAGTACTGCACAGAAATGGACCCTTCTGCCCACAATGTCTGTTTAGGTTAATTTAGTTTAGAGATACGACGTGGAAACAGGCCCTTCGGCCCACCGAGTCTGTGCTGACCAACGATCCCGCACACTAACACTATTCCACACACACTAGGAACAATTTTACATTTACACCAAGCAATTTAACCTACAAATCCGTACGTCTTTGGAGTGTGGGAGGAAACCCACGCAGGTCACGGGGAGAATGTACAAACTGCATACAGCGAGCACCCGTAGTCAGGATCGAGCCTGGGTCTCTGGCGCTGTGAGGCAGCAATTCTACCGCTGCCCGTTTCAGCACCAGTTTGCGTTGAACATGATGCTAAGTTAAACTGATCTCATCTGACTGTACGTGATCCATATCCCTCCATTCCCTGTATATCCACGTGCCTATCTAAAAGCCTCTTAAACTATCATATCTGCCTCCACCACCACCCCTGGCAGCGTGTTCCAGGCACCCACCACCCTCTGTGTAAAAAAACTTGCCCCGAACATCTCCATGAAACTATCCCCCTCTCACCTTATAGCTATGCCCTCTAGTGTTGGACATTTCATATGGAACAAGCTATTACTAGAGTAACTGAAGATAGACATAAAAAGCTGGAGTAACTCAGCGGGTCAGGCAGCATCTCTGGAGAAAAGGAATAGGTGGCGTTTCGGGTCAGGACACATCTTCAGCTGTTGAGGCAGGTAGTATAACAACATTTAAAAGACAATTGGACGGGTACATGAATAGGACAGGTTTAGGTTAGAGATACAGCGTGGAAACAGGCCCTTCGGCCCACCGGGTCTGCGCCGACCAGCGATCCCCGCACACTAACACCATCCTACTACACCTACTAGGGACATTTTTTACATACACCAAGCCAATTAACCTACAAACCTGCACGTCTTTGGAGTGTGGGAGGAAACCGAAGATCTCGGAGAAAACCCACGCAGGTCACGGGGAGAGCGTACAAACTCCATACAGACAGCACCCGTAGTCAGGATCGAACCCCCGCTCTCCAGCGCTGCATTCGCTGTAAGCAGCAACTCTACCGCTGCGCCACCGTGACCGGTTTAGAGTGATATGGAGCAAACGAGGACAAATGGGGCTAGCGGTGTAAGGGCATCTTGGTCGGCATGAGCAAGTTGGGATGAAGGATCTGTTTCCGCGCTGTGTGACTGTGACTCCGAATTTCATATTAATCTTGCAGTTTACAACAGACCTTCAACATGTTAACGCACTGTAAAAAATCCACCAGGCTTTAGTAGTCATCTGGGTAACAGCCTCTTTAATGCTACCCTGTTTTTACCGTGTTAACATGTGGTAAAACATTCCTGCCTGCACACTATCAGGCCCGCAATGTCTTGAGGCTGAACAATACACTTTAATGCTTCCCATCCTGTCCTTTGTAAAAACAACTTCCATCTATGCAGCGCGCTGAAAGGCAGAATCAATCACGAGCAGTCAGTGATGGCCTCAGATGGCAGCAGTCTTGGCCGTGGCTGGGGCGTGAAATAAAGCTCAAGGGCCTGTCCCACTTGGGGGACCTAATCCGCGAGTTCGGCCCTCGACTCATACTCGCAGCATGGTCGACATGAGGTCGTAGGAGGTCTTTGTAACTCTCCTTCATGCTCGAGAGTGGTCTCCGCGTACTCGAAGCCTCAGCTAGCTCGCGGCCTTTTTTCTAATACATTAAAAAATGACCGCGAGTAAAAAAAGGTCGCCATGGAAAAAAACGATACTTTTTTTTACTCGTAGGTTTAGTCGAAGTAGATCGTAGTAGGTCGGCATGTTAGTCGTAGGGTAGTCTAAGGTAGTCGTAGATAGTCTTCATCATAGTCGAAGGGGGGTCGAAGGAGGTCGAAGGAGGTCGAAGGAGGTCGAAGGAGGTCGTCTTCACTCTCCACTATTCGGTGTCCAATTTTCCCGAAGTTAGTCGTAGCTAGTTGTAGCTAGTCAAAGCTGGTCTTCAACAGTCAAAGGAGGTCGATGGTCTTCTACATAGTTGAAGGAGATCTTCAACATGTCATTTTTTCAAACTCTTCTAAACTCGACAATTAGGTCGCCCAAATGGGACAGCCCCTTCAACGTCGCAGTACAGAGCTGAGGAAACTCTGCATAGCCAGAGGTAGATACAAGGAACTGCAGGTTTACAAAAAAAAGACACAAAGTGCTGGAGGTTGTTTGCAGGTTAGTTTAGTTTAGTTTAGAGATACAGCACGGAAACAGGCCCTTCGGCCCACCGGGTCCGCACCGGCCAGCGATCCCCGCACATTAACACTATCCGACACCCATTAGCGGCAATTTTTATATTTATCAAGCCAATTAATCTACACATCTGTACGTCTGTGGAGTGCGGGAGGAAACCGAAGATCTCGGAGAAAACCCACGCAGGTCACGGGGAGAACGTACGAACTCCGTACAGACAGCACCCATAATCGGGATGGAACCCGGGTCTCCTGCGCTGCATTTGCTGCAAGGCAGCGACTCTACAGCTGCGCCACCGTGACTGCCCGTTAGGGCGGTATGGTGGCGCTGCAGTGGAGCTGCTGCCTTACAATGCCAGAGATCCAGGTTCGATCCTGACCATGGGCGCCTGTTGGTTAGTTACCTAAAATTGGAGAATTCATTATTCGTACCATTGGGCCATCAGGAGGATTGCCAACCGTCCCGTATTAGCCGGGACATCCCGTATTTTGGGCTAAATTGGTTTTTCCCATACGGGACCGCCCTTGTCCCGTATTTGACCGCTACTACTCGGGTCGAGGGGACTGTCGGGTCAGAGCGCCGTGTCCGGCCCCGCCTCACCCGCGCCGACGTAGTGCAGCCCATGGAGTGCAGCAGCAGCAGCAGCAGCAGCAGCAGCAGCGCCTCGCCCGTGGCCCCGTCGGTCGGCAGCCCGGCCAGCTGTCCGTCCTTCGCACCTTCGCTTACCGCTCACACCACCACCCCTCCTTCTCATGGCCGATCATCGGTTCATGAGTTGGACGGGGCGCCGGACTTTGCATGCAACGTCGCGCGGCCCGGGCCAAAACTCCTCAGCTGGCCCGCCGGCTGGGCTTTGTGTGCAGTCCAGCACTCGGGCCAACTCATCATTCACCCAGCCACGGCTGAGTCGGTCAACGAATTGCCATTGGGAATTTGTCCCGTATTATGACATTTTGTCCCTTATTTGGGAGTGAGAATGTTGGCAATACTAGTTGTAAGCTACCCAAGTGGAACTTGAGGAGCTGTTCTTTCAGTTTGTATGTGGACTCACTCTGGCAATGCAGGAGGCCCAGCACAGAGAGGTCAGTGTGGGAATGGGGAGGGGTGTCACAATGGTCGGCAAAAGGGAGACCCAGCAGGCCTTGGCGGACCGAGTGCAAGTGTGCCTTTCAGAGGAGACACTATTCTATGAGTAGCCAACGATTTACAGAGGGCCAACTAACCTACAAACCCGCACGTCTTTGGGACATGGGAGGAAGCCGGAGCACCCGGAGGAAACCCACGCGGTCACGGGGAGAACGCGCAAACTCCACACACAGACACGGCACTCGAGGTCAGGATGAAGCCCGGGTCTCTGGCGCTGTAAGGCAGCAACTCTACCACTGCGCCACCGTAACGCCCACCTTACAGTTTCCTGCGATGCATAAATGGAGGTACAGAACCCAAAAGCCAAGAAGCGTTTGTTAAACCTCTCCACAAAACAGTGGCAGGGTCCTCAACGGAGTCAAGAGTCAAGAATTTAATTCTGACTTGAATTTATTTGTTTTTATTTATGATTTGTTTTGTTGTCACGGGCACTGAGGTTCAGTGAAAAGCTTTTTGTTGGCGCGTTATCCAGTGAAAGAAAAGACTATACTCATATACATTCAAGCTGTTTCATTGCACAGATAAAGGAGAAAGGGTCCAGCATTTAGTCCAAGATGTAATGTTGAGGTCTGATGAAGTCTGATAACAGATGATATGGGAACAGCTCCATCCAGGACCGCAAGAAAGCAGTGGATTGTGGACGTAGCCCAGCCCATCACACAAAGCAACCTCTCATCCATTGACTCCATCTGCACCTCGCGCTACCTCGGCAAGGCCAGCAGCATCATCAAGGACCAGTCGCACCCTGGCCACTCCCTCTTCTCCCCTCTCCCATCGGGCAAGAGGTACAGAAGTGTGAAAACGCACACCTCCAGATTCAGGGACAGTTTCTTCCCAGCTGTTCCCAGGCAACTGAACCATCCTGTCACCAACTGGAGTGCGGTCCCGACCTCCCATCTACTTCATTGGAGACCTTTGAACTATCTTGTTTAGAATTCTATCAGACTTTATCTCGTGCCAAATATTGTACACTTATCCTGTATCGGCACACGTCAGATGCTGGTTTATACCAAAGAGAAACACAGGGTGCTGGAGTAACTCAGCGGGTCAGGCAGCATCTACGCAACATAAAAGCTTTTCACTGTACATCGGTACACGTGGCAATAATAAACTCAACTAAACCACCTACACTTCGGCCCACCAGGTCCGCGTCGACCATCGATCACCATTTGGGCGGTCACGGTGGCGCAGTGGTAGAGTTGATGCCTTGCGGCGAATGCAGCGCCAGAGACCCGGGTTCATTCCCGACTACAGGTGCTGTCTGTATGGAGTTTGTCCGTTATCCCCGCGACTTGCATTGGCTGTCTCCGAGATCCTCGGTTTCCTCCCACACTCCAAAGACGTGCAGGTGTGTAGGTTAATTGGTTTGGTGTAAATGTAAAAATTGTTCCTAGTGGTTGTAGGATAGTGTTAGTATGCGGGAAGCACTGGTCGGCGCGGACCCGGTGGGCCGAAGGGCCTGTTTCCGTGCTGTATCTCTAAACTAAACTAAACTAAACTAAACCATTCGTACTAGTTCTAAGTTACTTTCTCATCCGCTCCCTACACAAGAGGAGCAATTTACAGAGGCCAATTGATCTGCAAACACATATTTCTTTGGGACATAGAAGGAAACCGGACACCTGGCAGAAACCCCTGTGGTCACATGGAGAACGTGCAAACTCCACATGGGCAGCACCTGAGGTCAGGATGGACCCAGAGCCTCTGGTGCTGTGAGGCAGCGGCTCTACCAGCTGGGTTACTGTGCCACCCTTTTCTTACTTAATGTTGGGGTTGCTTTTCAACGAGCAGTTCTGAGTTGAAAGATTTCCCACGAGGCGGCATGGGGCGGCACGGTGGCGCAGCGGTAGAATCACTGCCTCACAGCGCCCGAGACCCGGCGTTCGATCCTGACTACGGGTGCTGCCTGTACGGAGTTTGTACGTTCTCTCCGTGACCGCATGGATTTTCCCCGAGTGCTCCGGTTTCCACCCACACTCCAAACACGTACAGGTTTGTTTAATTGGCTTCTGTAAAAAATTGTAAATTGTTCCCAGTGTGTGTAGGATAGAGTTACTGTGCGGGGATCGCTGGTCAGTGCGGACTCGGTGGGCCGAGAGCCCTGTTTCCACGTTGCATCTCTGTTTCTCTAAATTCTAAAGTTAAGAATACGTGAGACTGTTTTTCATTCCAGTGTATCTACAAACCTCAATCAATTGGGTTTGATAATTAATGTTGAACATGCTGAAACTCCACAAAAGACTGTTCGAAAGGAAGCTGAAAACCAAAACACAGCAGATGCTAAAAAAAAATCGATGTTACAAAAAACTGCAAGTATTGGAAAACCAGAAAGGACTGAAAATGCTCAACAGGTCAGGCAGCATCTGCAGAGAGAACACAATTCACTGATCTGCAAGAAATTTGATGGTCATTTATGATTTATGCCTTATATGGCATGTTGTGCTTTATAACTAAGGCCTGTTATTCTATTTGTAAGATATTCTCTATGTTGATGATACTTTATTGTCTTAGGTAAAGGCACTTCTTGCCATAGAGGGGGTACAGAGAAGGTTCACCAGACTGATTCCTGGGATGGCAGGACTTCCATATGAAGAAAGACGGGACAGACTCGGCTTGTACTCGCTGAAATTTAGAAGATTGAGGGGGGATCTTATAGAGACTTAAGGGGTTGGACAGGCTAGATGCAGGAAGATTCTTCCCGATGTTGGGGAAGTCCAGAACAAGGGGTCACAGTTTAAGGATAAGGGGGAAGTCTTTTAGGACCGAGATGAGAAAATCATTTTTCACACAGAGAGTGGTGAATCTGTGGAATTCTCTGCCACAGAAGGTAGTTGAGGCCAGTTCATTGACTATATTTAAGAGGGAGCTAGATGTGGCCCTTGTGGCTAAAGGGATCAGGGGGTATGGAGAGAAGGGAGGTACAGGATACTGAGTTGGATGATCAGCCATGATCATATTGAATGGCGGTGCTGGCTCGAAGGGCCGAATGGCCCACTCCTGCACCTATTGTCTATGTTTCTATGCTCCTACATGATTGTTGTCATGTACAGTATTTTCTTTGACTGGACAGCGAACCTTTGACTATTTTCAGTGAACCTAGATTGAGTGAAATTCATTGTCTTTGCATGCAGTCCAGTCCTCACCGAGGCAATACACAAAGAGTCGCCATCTTTCTGGCGTCGACAAAGATACAAAAGTTCTGAGTATAGTCTTATCTTCCCTCAACGCCCCCCCCCCCCCCCCCCCCCCCCACGCCAGTTCCCTCTTCATTCTCAGTGTCAGGGATTACGGGGAGCAGGCAGGAGAATGGGGTTAGGAGGGAGAGATAGCTCAGCCATGATTGAATGGCAGAGTAGACCTGATGGGCCGAATGGCCTAATTCTGCTCCCATCACTTATGACCCTATGACTCCCAGAGATATTTAAGGTAGACAAAAATGCTGGAGTAGCTCAGCGGGTGAGGCAGCATCGATGGAGACAAGGAATAGGCGACGTTTCGGGTCGAGACCCTTCTTCAGACTGATGTCGGGGGGGGTGGCGGGAAAAAAACAGGAAGTAGGCGGAGGCAGTAAGCTTGTGGGAGAGCTGGGAAGGGGGAGGGAAGGAGGGAGAAAGCAAGGACTATCTGAAATTGGGGAAGTCAATGTTCATACCGCTGGGGTGTAAATTTCCCAAGCGAAATATGAGGTGCTGTGCCTCCAATTTGCGCTGGGCCTCGCTCTGACAACGGAGGAGGCCCAGGACGGAAAGGTCAGTGTGGGAATGGGAGGGGGAGTTAAAGTGTTTAGGAACCGGAAGATCAGGTAGGTTTAGACAGACTGAGCGGAGGTGTTCAGCCGAAAATGTCGGATGGATTTTTCGCACGGTTGATGTATTGTATATATTTATTACTTGAATAAAGTCTATTTTGAAATTAAAAAAAAAAAAAAGACTGAGCGGAGGTGTTCAGCGAGACGATCGTCGAGCCTGTGCTTGGTCTGGCCGATATACAGGAGTCCACACCTGGAACAGCAGATAGAGCAGATGAGGTTGGAGGAGGTGCAACTGTTATTCCAGGTTTAAATATAACCATATAACAATTACAGCACGGAAACAGGCCATCTCGGCCCTTCAAGTCCGTGCCGAACAACTTTTTTCTCTTAGTCCCACCTGCCTGCACTCATACCATAACCCTCCATACCCTTCTCATCCATATGCCTATCCAATTTATTTTTAAATGATACCAACGAACCTGCCGCCACCACTTCCACTGGAAGCTCATTCCACACCGCTACCACTCTCTGAGTAAAGAAGTTCCCCCTCATGTTACCCCTAAACCTCTGTCCCTTAATTCTAAAGTCATGTCCTCGTGTTTGAATCTTCCCTATTCTCAAAGGGAAAAGCTTGTCCACATTAACTCTGTCGATCCCTCTCATCATTTTAAAGACCTCTATCAAGTCCCCCCTTAACCTTCTGCGCTCCAGAGAATAAAGACCTAACTTATTTAACCTATCTCTGTAACTTAGCTGTTGAAACCCAGGCAACATTCTAGTAAATCTCCTCTGTACCCTCTCTATTTTGTTGACATCCTTCCTATAATTGGGTGACCAAAACTGCACACCATACTCCAGATTTGGTCTCACCAACGCCTTGTACAATTTTAACATTACATCCCAGCTTCATTATACATTATTGCCTTTAAGTTTTTCTTTTAGCTCTATTGCATGCTCAAGCGAGAATACTGACGGAACCTTCCAGATGATCTTCAGCAGCCAATATCACAGTACAAAGGATATTTGTTAATTCTGGGCACTGGGACACCATAGGTGCAATGGAACCGGTCTGGTTTATAGGGAGATGTGGTCTGTTTAAGGAAACCACCTTTTTTCTTGGTCTGTCTACGCCGGAGAGCAAGAACTGCGACTATATACGGTTGTTTTCTTTAAATTCTGCCTTCTCACAGATGTTACTGAAAAATATCCCGGGGAAGTTTCTGCCATTTCTCAACCACAGAAGTTTGTGGATAGGCACAAAATGTCTCTAATTTCAAGTAACCCTTGCTTTCCCTCTCTCTCACCATCCCCCTCTCCCACCCAAACTCGTCTTGTTGAGTCTCATTCTCTTTACTCGTTTTCACCCAGCCCACAGTTAACAATGGCCTGCTTCCTTTATCAATAGACAATAGACAATAGACAATACGTGCAGGAATAGGCCATTCGGCCCTTCGGCCCTTCAAGCCAGCACCGCCATTCAATGTGATCATCACCAACCAGTACCCCGTTCCTGCCTTCTCCCCATATCCCCTGACTCCGCTATCTTTAAGAGCCCTTAGCTCTCTCTTGAAAGCATCCAGAGAACCGGCCTCCACCGCCCTCTGAGGCAGAGAATTCCACAGACTCACAACTCTCTGTGTGAAAAAGTGTTTCCTCATCTCCGTTCTAAATGGCTTACCCCTAACTCTTAAACTGTGGCCCCTGGTTCTGGACTCCCCCAACATCGGGAACATGTTTTCTGCCTCTCGCTTGTCCAATCCCTTATACCCTTAACGATCGTTACCTTTTCGCATATCTTTCATTCATTTGTTCTACAATTCTCACTGTCACCATCAATATCTCTCGTTTCTCTTTCCCCTGAGTGAAGAAGGGTCTTGACCCGAAACGTCACCCATTCCTTTTCTCCAGAGTTGCTGCCTGACCAGCTGGGTTACTCCAGCTTTTTGTGTCTACCTTTGGTGTAAACCCGCCTCTGCAGTTCCCTGCTGCACAAGAGGTTTGTGGAGGGCTCTTAGATTTCCGAAGGGTAAAAATACTCAGCACTCTGCAAGCAATTGGCTTCGATCCACTCCAGCTCCTCTGGCCTGCGCAAGGCTACCTTTTATGTGGCATCTTTTGAACATTGGCTGGCAAGGTGACAGGCCTTGTGTTGAGTGGCCAACCTTTCCACTACTTAAGCTGACCATTCTGTCTCCACGCTCCTGTTGCAAGAGGAAATATTAAAAAAACTAAAGTCCACACAGGGAGGTATGAGTGAGGTGGCAGAGAGGGGTGGAGGGAATACCCATTTAGGAACACAAGCCATTCTTTTAAAGTCTTGGCTATGCCTCGTTGAGCATGAACCAAGAGCATGTGGGTTCAAATCCCATTCCGGGTAAAGATATGCGGGGAAAGATCTGAGCTGGCGTTACTGTGTAGGACCTAGGGTCAGAGATGTGACATGCCTGTGGAAGACTGAGCCTGAAGAAGGGTCTCGACCCGAAACGTCACCCATTCCTCCTCTCCACAGATGCTGCCTGTCTCGCTGAGTTACTCCAGAATTTTGTGTCTCCCTCTGCCGTATGGATGTTGGCATCGCTCGAACCACTAGGGGAGCTGCATTGAAGGCGCCTCTGCTATAGCCTGTCCGTTTTTCCCCATCTTTTTTTAAATTTTAGTTTTTCTAAATAGTTTTGTTTTGGGGATTCTTTCGTTTTTCTATGTGGGGGAGGGGGGAGGGTAAGGGGGAAACCGCTTCTCAGTCGCTTCCTGGCGGGGATGCGACTATTTCTCCGAGTAATCGAAGCGGCCTACCACTGGATCGGAGCGGCCTTTCCTACCGGAGACCGGGGACCGGACCACAGCTTCGACAGCGGCGCGTGGCGCTGGATTCACCGCGGAGCAGGCGATACCTACCTGGATCTCCATTTGGAGCTCCGGAGTGTTGGGCCGCTGCGCCAACATCACGGGGCTGTGGTTCGTGGAGCTCCCAGCGAGGGCGGCGCCGACCGACATCGTGGTGTCCTGGGGCCCTTTGCCGAGGGCCGCCAGCGTGAATCTCCGCCATGCGCGGCCTGGGGACGTCGGGAGTTGCGGACTCTGGTGGGAGGCAGCCGTTTTGTGGTCCAAGCCACTGAGGTTGGCCTCCCGTTCCGGTGAGCGGGCCTGAGCAGCGGCTGCCCGTAGCGGTGACTGCGGAGGGCTCCGGAGGCCCCGACCACGGGTGAACATCAGAGGAAGATGACTGAAGTTTTGTGCTTCCATCACAGTGGGAAACTTTTGATTCTGCTGTGTGGGGATGTTTTATGTTTAAATCTATCGTGTGTTGTGTTCTTTATTTTATTGTATGGATGTATGGTGATCACATTTCACTGTGCCAACTGGCACATGTGACAAATAAATGTATCTTGTATCTTGTAACCACCGAGTGGCGTCACAGTGGCGCAGCGGTAGAGTTGCTGCCTTACAGCGCTCACAGCACCAGAGACCCGGGTTCAATCCTGACTACGGGTGATGTCTGTACGGAGTTTGTACGTTCTCCCCATGACCTGCGAGGGTTTTTTCTCCGAGAACTTCGGTTTACTCCCACACTCCAAAGACGTGCAGGTTGGTAGGTCCTAGTGTAGGCATTGGTTAGTGTTAATGTACGGCTTTCGCTGGTCGGTGCGGACTCAGTGGGCCGAAGGGCCTGTTTCTAAAACGCACCAAACTGGAGTTGAAGGGAGATATTGTCAGACCTGGAGGACCACCTAGGAAAACGCAATGAACAGATGAACGTAGATGTAAGGAATTGCAGATGCTGCTTTACAGAAAAAGACACGAGTAACTCAGCGGGTCAGGTAATGCATCTCTGGAGAACGTGCATAGATAGATGTTTTGGGTTTGGACCCTTCTTCAGATTGAGAAAGGGACCCGACCTAAAACATCACCTACAGGCATAATCCAGGACGAGTCGCACTCTGGACACTCCCCCTTCTCCCCTCTCCCATCAGGCAAAAGGTACAGAAGTGTGAAAATGCACCTCCACATTCAGGGACAGTTTCTTCCCAGCTGTTATTAGCCAACTGAACCATCCTACCACAACTGGAGAGCAGTGCTGAACTATTATCTACCTCATTGGTGACCCTCAGACTACCTTTGATCGGACTTTGCTGGCTTTATCTTGCACTAAACATTAATCACTTATCATGTATCTGTACACTGTAAATGGCTCGATTGTCATCATGTGTTGTCTTTCTGCTGACATGTCTTGTCATGTTCGGATAGATTTTTAATCAGTACGGGTTTCAGAGGTTATGGGGAGAAGGCAGGAGAATGGAGTTAGGAGGGAGAGATAGATCAGCCATGATTGAATGGCGGAGTGGACCCGATGAGCCAAATGATTGAATGGCGGAGTGGACCCGATGAGCCAAATGGCCCATTTCTACTCCTATAATTTATGACCTTATGACCTTATGACCCTGGTTCACCTTCCCGCCATCCCTTGTTCCTCGCATCCGACGTCTACAGGGGTAACCCAAAGTTACCGAAAGTTGGAGAGTTCAATGTTCATACCTGTGGGTAGTGCCTGAAGTTGGAGAATTACATGTACACATGTCATTGCTGATGAGACATTTAAAAAAATCCTGACGTACGTTAAACCTATTTCAGTTATAATATAAAGTCTTGAGCGCATTCCATCACTATTGAAGCCAAATGTATGTCATAGTTTAATGAAATATCTTACAGATGATATCATGGGCTGAACCAAAGCCAAAGCCAATAGAAACCAAAGACTTTACTCAGAGGAGCAACTTGTAAAGAAAAGAAGACAACGCTATTTTTGGCACAGGAATTTGCTGTGTGGCTTCAGAATTAAGAACTTCTGAATGAGTCAGGCAGTCAGGCAATAAAGGCAGAACTGGGACAGTCAAAGACGCCTTGAAACTTTGTCATTGTATAGTTTAGTTTAGTTTAGAAATACACAGTGGAAACAAGCCCTTCGGCCCACTGAGTCCGCACAGACCAGCGATTCCCACACTATCATCCACACACGAGGGACAATTTATGATTTTACCAAGGCCAATTAACTTACTAACCTGTGCGTCTTCAAGATTCAAGATTCAAGAGAGTTTATTGTCATGTGTCCCTGATAGGACAATGCAATTCTTGCTTTGCTTCAGCACAACAGAACATAGAAGGCATTGACTACAAAACAGATCAGTGTGTCCATATACCATTATATAAATATATACACACATGAACACAGGGAGTGTTGTGAGGTAAATGAAACTTTCACTACTTGTGGGTGGAAACCAGGGATCCTGGAGAAAACATACGCGGTCACAGGGAGAACGTACAAACTCCATACAGACAGCACCTGTAGTTAGGATCGAACCCGGGTCTCTGGCGCTGTAAGGCAGCAGCTCTGGCAGGCTTTGTAGTAAACCTTTAAATTAGTCAAATATTGCATCCAATATGCTTGTGGATTTCAGGATTTGGGCCGCACAATGGTGCAGCGGTAGAGTTGCTGCCTAACAGCGCCAGAGACCTGGCTTTGATCCTCACTAAGGGTGCTGGCTGTGTTGAGGTTGCACGTCCTCCCTGTGACTGCATGGTTTTCTCCGGGTGCCCCGGTTCCCTCCCAAAGATGTTCGGGTTTGTAGGTTAATTACCTTGTATAAATTGTCCCCGGCGTGTTGGATTCAACCAGTGCACAGGTGATCGTGGTCGGTGTGGACTCAATGGGCTGAAAGGCCTGTTTCCATGCTGTATCTCTAAACTAAGGGGTTGAATTATTTAAAAGGGGGTAGTACTGACGGGATTGTTTTATGAACCTTCACTGCTGCATGTAATGGTTTTGCACTGATTACATTATATCCTATTGTACTGCAATTATTGCATTTTATAATTGCATTGAATGTATTTCTTTCTCGAGCTATACAAACAGTGTGAAATATCAGGGGCATTATTTAGAGGGTTGCACTGACTGTATTTGGGATTGTATTGACAAAATTGTATGAAGAGGTTAGATTCATCTCTTCTTTTAAGAGGCGTTTAACCAACTGCATTATTTAGGGTTGTAGCAAATGATTAGGAATTGCCTGTCTGTAGGGTTGCAATTGACATGTTGCAGCAAAAAAGGAATTATATCGATTCAATTTTCTGGTGTTGAATCGATTTGATTGTTACACGGTTGCACTGGGTGTCATATTTTATGGAGTTACACTGGTGATGTTGTAATATAGGATTGCACTATATGGGATAGTGTTGACTGTGTCCTTTTACAGCCATTTCCTCCAGCACTTTTTTGTAAACCAGCACCACAATTACATCACAATTAAGTTCCTTGTTTCTATGCTTTTGCATTAACTCTGTTGCTTCATAGCAAAGCATTAACCATGTTATTTTTCAGTAATGTATTAACTGCGTTATTTAATAGCAATGCATTAACTGTGGTGTGTTATAGAAATGCATTCATGACAATGTGTTCCAGCTATGCATAAACGCCATTGTTTTACAGCCATGCATTGTGACGTTTTACAGCCATGCTTTAGCCGCGTTAATTTACCGCCATGCATTTGATGTTTTACAGCCGTGCACTCATTGTAATGGTTTACATCCATGCATGGTGGTGTTTTACAGCCAAACATTAAGTGCACCATTTCACAGCTGTGCATTAACTTTAATGCTTCACGGCCATGCATTAACTGTGACAGTTAACAGCCACGCATTAACTGCACAGTTTCACAACCATGTATGAGCGGCACCATTTCGCAGCCATGCATTAACTGTACCGTTTCACAGCCCATGCATTAACTCCACTGCTTTCGCAGCTGTTCATTACATCCATGCATTAACTGCGCGGTTTCTCAGCCATGCATTAACTGGATTGTTTTACTGCCATGCATTGTGATGATTTGCTGCCATGCATTAAACACATTAGTTTACACCCATGTAAAATTGTGAGGTTGCACCACATGCATTAACTATGATGTTTCACGCTATGAATTAATTATGGTTCCACAGCCATGCATTAAACATGTTGTTTTACACCCATGCATTGACTGATTTTTCACAACTGTGCATTAACTGTGATATTTTATTGCCATGCATTAACTGTGATGTTTTACACCCATCCATTGACTGTGATGTTTTACAACCATGCATTAAACATTGTTTTACATCCATGCCCTAACTGGCATGTTTCACACAGCCGTGCATTAACTGTGATGTTGCATGGCCGTGCATTAACTGTGATGTTGCATGGCCGTGCGTTAATCGTGATTTCACACATCGTGCATTAACTGTGGTGTTGCACAGCCGTGCATTAACCGTGGTGTTGCATGGCCGTGCATTAACTGTGATGTTTCACACAGGCGTGCATTAATCGTGATTTCACACATCGTGCATTAACTGTGGTGTTGCACAGCCGTGCATTAACTGTGGTGTTGCACAGCCATGCATTAACTGTGATGTTTTACAGCCGTGCATTATCTGTGATGTTTTACAGCCATGCATTAAATGGGTGTTGCACACAGCCGTGCATTAACTGATGTTTTACAGCCATGCATTAAATTAGTGTTGCACAGCCCTGCATTAAATGTGATGTTTTACAGCCATGCACTAAATTGGTGATGCACACAGCCATGCATTAATTGTGATGTTTTACAGCCATGCATTAAATTGGTATGGCACAGCCATGCATTAACCGTGATGTTGCACAGCCATGCATTAAATTGGTGTTGCACAGCCCTGCATTAACTGTGATGTTTTACAGCCATGCATTAAATTGGTGATGCATACAGCCGGGTGCATCAACCGCAATGTTACACATTGTGCATTAACGTGGCGTTGCACACAGCCGTGCATTAACCGTGGTGCTGCACAGCCGTGCATTAGCCAGTGTTGTACAGCCGTGCATTACCGTGGTGCTGCAGTGAGCGGCGGGGGCGGGGCGGGGCGGGGCCGGTAGCTGCGGCCAATGGCGGCGCGGGAGGGAGGGAGGGGAGGGGGCGGGGCGGGGCGCGGGCTTGGTGCGGGCCGTTGCCGGGGTGACGGCGGCGATGGTGAAGCAGAGGATCCGCGTGTACGGGCGGCTCCGGCCCTGTCGCAGGCCCACGGTGAGAGAGAGTGGTACCCCCACCCCGCACATCCCACTGCCCCCCATGTATCTTCACCCTCCCCCGTATCTACACCCCCCCCTGTATCTACACCCTCCCCCGTATCTACACCCCCCCTGTATCTTCACCCTCCCTGTATCTACACCCCCCCTGTATCTACACCCCCCCTGTATCTACACCCCCCCCCTGTATCTACACCCCCCCTGTATCTACACCCCCCCTGTATCTACACCCCCCCTGTATCTACACCCCCCCTGTATCTACACCCCCCCTGTATCTACACCCTCCCCCGTATCTACACCCCCCCTGTATCTACACCCCCCTGTATCTACACCCCCCCTGTATCTACACCCCCCCCTGTATCCACACCCTCCCCTGTATCTACACCCCCCCTGTATCTACACCCCCCCTGTATCTACACCCCGCCCTGTATCAACACCCTCCCCTGTATCTACACCCCCCCTGTATCTACACCCCCCTGTATCTACACCCCCCCTGTATCTACACCCTCCCTGTATCTACACCCCCCTGTATCCCCGCTCCCCTGTATCTACACCCCCCCTGTATCTACACCCCCCTGTATCCACACCCTCCCCTGTATCTACACCCCCCCCTGTATCTACACCCCCCCTGTATCTACACCCCCCCTGTATCTACACCCCCCCCTGTATCAACACCCTCCCCTGTATCTACACCCCCCCTGTATCTACACCCCCCCCTGTATCTACACCCCCCCCTGTATCTACACCCCCCCTGTATCTACACCCCCCCCCCTGTATCAACACCCTCCCCTGTATCTACACCCCCCCTGTATCTACACCCCCCCTGTATCTACACCCTCCCCTGTATCTACACCCTCCCCTGTATCCACACCCTCCCCTGTATCCACACCCTCCCCTGTATCCACACCCTCCCCTGTATCCACACCCTCCCCTGTATCCACACCCTCCCCTGTATCCACACCCTCCCCTGTATCCACACCCTCCCCTGTATCCACACCCTCCCCTGTATCCACACCCTCCCCTGTATCCACACCCTCCCCTGTATCCACACCCTCCCCTGTATCTACACCCTCCCCTGTATCTACACCCTCCCCTGTATCTACACCCTCCCCTGTATCTACACCCTCCCCTGTATCTACACCCCCCCCTGTATCTACACCCTCCCCTGTATCTACACCCTCCCCTGTATCTACACCCTCCCCTGTATCTACACCCCCCCCTGTATCTACACCCTCCCCTGTATCTACACCCTCCCCTGTATCCCCGCTCCCCTGTATCTACACCCTCCCCTGTATCTACATCCTCCCCTGTATCTACACCCCCCCTGTATCTACACCCTCCCCTGTATCTACACCCTCCCCTGTATCTACACCCTCCCCTGTATCTACACCCTCCCCTGTATCTACACCCTCCCCTGTATCTACACCCTCCCCTGTATCTACACCCTCCCCTGTATCTACGCCCCCCCTGTATCTACGCCCCCCCGTATCCCCGCCCCCCCGTATCCCCGCCCCCCCGTATCCCCGCCCCCCCGTATCCCCGCCCCCCCGTATCCCCGCCCCCCCGTATCCCCGCCCCCCCGTATCCCCGCCCCCCCGTATCCCCGCCCCCCCGTATCCCCGCCCCCCCGTATCCCCGCTCCCCCGTATCCCCGCTCCCCCGTATCCCCGCTCCCCCGTATCCCCCCTCCCCCGTATCCCCCCTCCCCCGTATCCCCACCCTCCCCCGTAGCCACACCCTCCCCCGTAGCCACACCCTCCCCGTAGCCACACCCTCCCCCGTAGCCACACCCTCCCCCGTAGCCACACCCTCCCCCGTAGCCACACCCTCCCCCGTAGCCACACCCTCCCCCGTAGCCACACCCTCCCCCGTAGCCACACCCTCCCCCGTAGCCACACCCTCCCCCGTAGCCACACCCTCCCCCGTAGCCACACCCTCCCCCGTAGCCACACCCTCCCCCGTAGCCACACCCTCCCCCGTAGCCACACCCTCCCCCGTAGCCACACCCTCCCCCGTAGCCACACCCTCCCCCGTAGCCACACCCTCCCCCGTAGCCACACCCTCCCCCGTAGCCACACCCTCCCCCGTAGCCACACCCTCCCCCGTAGCCACACCCTCCCCCGTAGCCACACCCTCCCCCGTAGCCACACCCTCCCCCGTAGCCACACCCTCCCCCGTATCTACACCCTCCCCTGTATTCACGCTCCCCTGTATCTCACCCTCCCCCCCTGCATCCCCGCTCCCCTGTATCTACAGCCCCCGTGTTTCTACAACCCCCCTGTATCCCCGTTCCCCCGTATCTCCCCCTCCTCCCCCCGTATCTCACCCTCCCCCCTGTATCTCACCCTCCCCCCCTGTATCTCACCCCCGCCTATATCCCCGCTCCCCTGTATCTCACCCTACCTGTATCCCCGCTCCCGTATCTCACCCTCCCTGTATCCCCACTCCCCTGTATCTCACCCGCCCCTCCCTGTATCCCCGCTCCCCTCTATCTCACCCCCCCTGTATCCCCGCTCCCCTCTATCTCACCCTCCCTGTATCCTCCTCTTTCCATATCCCCTTTACACCCCCCCAACCCACGCTCCATCCTGTATTCCCCACCCCCCCATATACCTGCTGCACCCCCCCCCATATCCCTGCTGCACCCCCCCCCCCGTATCCTGCCCAGCCCAGTCCCCTCCGCTCCCCCTCACCCTGTATCCCACTTGTCCCATCTCCCCCCTGCCGCCCCCTATCCCCGCTCCACTCTGTGAGATTCCCCCCAAAATAGCTCTGCTCCCTCCTCCTTGTATCTCACCCAATCTACTGCCTCCCGATCCAATTCCACTCCCCCCCCTTATCTTGCTCTCCCTGTATCCTACTTATTCCGTATACCCTTCCCCCGATCCCCTCTGCACCCCCACCTTTTCCTCCAGTCCCCCCCCTTCTACCTTCCCTTATCCCTCTGACACCCCTCTGCTCTTCCACCTACTCCTCCATCCCCTTTTCCCTCTGCCCCCACTTACTTCCCTAAGATAGATATAAAATGCACTTTCTTCCCATCGCCCCCTTCCCTTCCGCGTTTCCCTTCCGCATCCCCCTCCTTCCCCTCCACGGCCCCTCCTCTGGCCACCCTCTGCTCCCTCTTCCCCTCCTCTTCCTCTTAAGCTCCGCTCCCATCTTCCTTCCCCCCGCCGCTCCCATTCCCCTTTAACCCCCCTCCTTCCCCTCCGCATCGCACCCCGCACCCGCTTCCCAATTCTGCGATTACCGTCCCTTGCACCTTGCAACACCCCCACACCCTGTAATCGACACACACTGACTCCAGCCCGCACTCGCTGCAGTCAGGTCCAGTCATGTTCAGGCGAGTTTATTGTCATATGCACAAGCATGAGGTGGTACAGGTGCGATGAAAATCTTGCTTGCAGCAGCAGCGTCACAGGGGAATCCCACATAGTCATCAGGAGAACCAAAAAACCTCAAACCCCGCACGTCTTTGGGATGTGGGGAGGAAACCAGAGCACCCGGAGGAAACCTGCGAGGTCACAGGGAGAACGTGCAAACTCCACACACAGGCAGCAGCCGAGGTCAGGATCAAACTGGGGTCTCTGGCACTGTGAGGCAGCGGATCTGTCTGATGCTCACTGAGCCAAGTTGTGTACACAGACTCGGATAACACATGAAAATGTAAATTATAAATAAATTCTACATGACAGTGAAAAGAAAACGACTGCAAGAAACAAAATTTGAGTGTAAGATACAATTAGAAAAGGAGATTGTGGTAGTGCAAGAGGTTGTCTGTGGTGTTTTGTTGCTGAGTTGAGATTAGGGGTTGTGCGGGTCGGTTCAAGAATCAGATGGTTGTTGGAAAGTAAGTGTTCCTGCACCTGTTGGTGTGGAACTTCAGGTTTCTGTACCTGGCTCGACGTTAACAGTGAGAAGAGGGCACAGCCCGGATGGTGGGCATTCTTGATGATAGATGCCGCCTTCTTGAGGCATCTGCTGTACCTCATGTAGATGCTCTTGATGGTAGGGAGGGCTGTGCCTGTGATGGACCGTTGGCGGGGTCCACCAGTGCCTGCAGCAGGATGGTGCTAGTGTACGGGATGATCGCTAGTCAGCATGGCAGAAGGACCTGTTTCCGCGCTGTATTTCTAAAGTAAAGAGTTCTCTGTGTTCAAGCTGATATTCAATCAACACCAGTTATCTCATTTACGATTTTGGAACCTTGCTCAACCTGGCCCAAGAGGCTGCAGCGGCGATGCACCCTGGAGGTGGTGAGCCTCAACTGTGGTGGAGCCTCAGCGGCGGCGGTTGAGCCTCAGCGGCAGCGGTGGAGCCTTGACTGTGGTGGAGCCTCAGCAGCGGCAGTGGACCCTCAGTGGTGTTGGAACCTCACGGCGGTGTTGACCCTCAGCGTCCGTGGGTCTTGGTGATGGTGGAGCCTTGGCGGTAGTGAGCCTTGGCGGCTGTGGAGCCTTATGGCGGTGATGGTGGACCCTCACGTCGGCGGTGTAGCTTCACGCTATGACGCAGGTGCCTCCCAGGAGGCCCCAGGGAAGCCAGAACCGCAAATTTGTAGGCTGGAGCCCGTGCCGGAGCCTCACTGACCGGAGCCTGTGCCTCGGTGGTTGGTGGAGCCTCGCGGGTCGTAGCCGGTGTCGATGAGTGCGCTGATGTAAATAGCTCGTTCTAAGCTTCCCCCCAGTAAAAATACTGAATCAAGCACTTGAATCAACTAATCTTTATTTTAATAAAAGCACAATTACAGTTCAACTACTGAACCTATCCCACCGCGGGTTTGATCCTCGTAACTGCCTGATCCAGCCCTCTGGGCCTCACTCAAACAGAGACACTCCAGAAAGTCACGCAGTCGCAAGCACTTTTCCAGAAGATCAACACTGGACCTCGTGGTAGCATATTTTTATGTCCCGGGACCTCGAGGTGCCGAACCACATGGGGGAGGTCTCTTAATAATCCAATTACAGATATCGATTAACCCCATACATAACGGACATTTCCCTAACCCAATAATACAACAGCTCAATACATTGTATTCAAACCGGATTGCTCAAGGAAGCCAACTTAGAAACATTTATCCTGATCTGCAACAATCCCAGACAAGGCTCAATACCACATCCAATCAACACTCGGCAAAATCGAACTCTGCAACATTATTTACAAGGTGTCTGTCTTGTTTGCAGCCATCCAATCCATTCTATGCATTTTGCACCTAATTGACAGGGTCTGCAGATGGTCTTATTCTTTTCTTGCAACTTGTATCTAGGCTCTAGATGCACTGGCACCACTCTGCAGCTTGTCCCAGCTCTGCATAGAGCAACTCCAAATTGACCAAATCTCCAGCAGCCCCGAAGCTTTTACCCCATTTTAAAGTTCCAGCCTCTCCAATTTGGCCAGGATTAACACCGACTGATGGACGATGACGGACCACGGGACAATGATGCCGTTGGGGGGGGGGGGGGGGGGGGAACAAAGGAGAACCTGGAACAAGTCTTTGTAACTTTGCCAGTGCCCTTTATGTGATGACTATTTCACTGTCAATAAAGTTTTCATTCGTTCATTCATAAATTGTTTCTGGACTGTCCAAGTAAGATAATCCAATGTAAAGTGAATACCAGAAACTTTCAGGAAAAGCACAGCACAGAATGAGGTCATTCAGCCCACTCTTTTGATGCCAGCTTAAAATGAACAAAGTTCATAAACAGGTATTTGAATCAGATTGGAGAAGGGCACTGACCAGAAACGTTGTCTGTCCACGTTTCCCAGGGATGCTGCCCGACCCGCTGAGTTACCCCAGCCCTTTGTCTCCTCCTTTGTAGTTGTGTCCAGCTTCTGCAGTTTCGAGTTGGGTTGAGAGGGAAAGATCGATAAGCTATGAATAGATGGTGGAGTAGACTTGATAGGCTAAATGGCCTAATTCTGCTGCTATGACTTACGAACACTCTTGTCCATTACAGGTTTACTCATTGGATGAAGACAATGGAAGCTCAGTGTTGGAGTTTGTGGTGCCACATGATGCAGCGGATGGATTTATAAATAACAAACGAGAAAGCTATAAATTTAAGTGAGTATCATGTCTTATTTATCACTTCTGTATCAAACTGTTTCCTCCTAAGCTGGAGTAACTCAGCTGGTCAGGCAGCATCTCTGGAGAGAAGGAATAGGTTACGTTTCGGGTCATGACCCTTATCAGACTGAGAGTCAGGGGAAAGGGAAACAAAAGATACTGAAAGTAAGCATGCAGGTACAGCAGGCAAAGAAGAAAGCTAATGGCATGTTGGCCTTCATAATGAATGGATTTAAGCATTGGAGTAAAGAGGTCCTTTTGCAGCTATACAGGGCCCGGGTGAGACCACATCTGGAGTATTGTATGGGGTGGAAGATTGCAACCTTCATGTGGTCCGCCCTGTTTCGACTAATGCAATTAACTCAACGTGCACAAATGGAAGATCAAATAGAACAAGTTGTCCAACAACTTTAGGCTGTGCACGCCACACGAAAGAAGAAGAAGAAGAAGAGTATGTATGCAGTTATGGTCTCCAAATTTGTGGAAGGACATCCTTGCTATTGAGGCATTGTAGCGTAGGTTCACGAGGTTAATTCCCGGGATGGCAGGACTGTCATATGAGGAAAGATTGGGCTTGTATTCACTGGAGTTTCGAAGGATGAGAGGGGATCTTATAGAAACAAATAAAATTATAAAAGGACTGGACAAGCTAGATGCAGGAAAAATGTTCCCAATGATGGGTGAGTCCAGAACCAGGGGCCATAGTCCAAAAATAAAGGGGAGGCCATTTATAACTGAGATGAGAAAAAAGTTTATCACCCAGAGAGTTGTGAATCTGTGGAATTCTCTGCCACAGAAGGCAGTAGAGGCCAATTCACTGGATGAATTTAAAAGAGTTAGATAGAGCTCTAGGGGCTATCAGAATCGAGGGATATGGGGAGAAGGTAGGCACGGGTTACTGATTGTGGATGATCGGCCATGATCACAATGAATGGCAGTGCTGGCTCGAAGGGTTAAATGGCCTCCTCCACCTATTTTCTATGTTTCTATGTTTATATATAGACGGTGCTATAGAGAGATGTAGAACAAATGAGTGAAAGATATACAATAAGTAACAATGATTAATAAAAGGTGGAGCCCACAATGGTCCTTTGTTGGCTGGAGGCAAGGTGTGAACAAGTTATACAGAGAGTGAAACTCAGCAGGATGACAGTGAAACTAGCACGACGACTGAGGTGGGGGAGGGACAGCGAGAGATGGGATGCAAGGATTACTTGAAGTTAAGAGAAATCAATATTCATACCGCTGTGTTCCTCCTAATTTGGAAATCAAACCATTTCCATTCCACTGGTTGAGATGACTAAAAAACACCAGAGCTTTGGGTTTGAAGGAAGTGCAGAGGCTGTTTACACCAAAAAATACTGTAGCAGCTCAGCAGGACAGGGAGCATCTCTGGATAGAAGGAATGGGTGACGTTCCGGGTCGAGACCCTCCTTCTGAAGGATATGCAGATGCTGGAATCTTCAGCATGGCACAAATTGCTGAAGTTACTCAGCGGGTCAGTCAGTGTCTGTGGAGGGAATGGATAGGTGATGCCTCTGGTCGGGGCCCTTCTACAGGTTGACCTGAAACACTGTCGGTCCATTCCCTTCACAGATGCTGCTTGAGCCGTCGGGCCACTCCAGTGCTTTGTGTTTTGAACATTGGGAAGGTGTTTTGCCATGATCATTGCTGCAGTAAATGTTTCAGTGGCGATGAGTGGTGCAAGATGGCAGAGTTGGCATCGGTTTTGTGACATCCATATAAATTTACCATGAAAGCATGTTGCATTTTGAGGGTACGGTCGTGATATCGTTGTAAAGTTTTGGAAGCAGCCAAGACTTGTCATCATAAATGTAGAGACAACTACAAAAAAAAATGTGATTAGTATAATGTCAAAAGTGTTTTACTGTCATATGTCCCGAAACGGAGCAA
Organism: Raja brachyura; assembly: GCA_963514005.1. Next base: position 24,106,050 of record OY740785.1, on the reverse strand, counting down.
TGAAATTGTTACTTGTAGCAGCATCACAACAGGTTTGTGAACACAGCACTCAATAGATAACACAAACAAAACATGTTCAATACAGTGCAAAAAATAAAAACAAAGCCCAAGGTAGGACATACACGTTGGTCGGATTCTAGGAAACACTGAGGTGCAAAGGGACCTTGATGTACAAAGCTAAGGATCCCTAAAGGCAACATCACTGGCTTCAATAAGAAGGATAGAGCATGTGGAGGTTAGGGTACAGCTTTATAAAGGAATAGGTTGTAGCCAGGGTACTATAGTTCTGATCATCACACTATAGGAAGGATGTGACTGCACTGGAGAGGGTGCAGAGGAGTTTCACCAGGGTGTTGCCTTGGATGTAATGTCTCATCTATGAGGAGAGCCCAGGCTTCTTCTTTAGTTTTAGGTTTAGTTTAGAGATACAGCGCAGAAACAGGCCCCTTTGGCCCACCGAGTCTGCGCCGGCCAGCGATCCCCGCACATCAACACTATCTTACACACTAGGGACAAGTTACACGTACACCAAGCCAATTAACCTACAAACCTGTACGTCTTTGGAGTGTGGGAGGAAACCGAAGATCTCAGAGAAAACCCACGTGTTGTGGAGAACGTACAAACTCCGTACAGACAGCACCCATAGTCGGGATTTAACCTAGTTCTCTGGTGGTGCAAGGATTGTAAGGCAGAGGAGGCTGAGGGGCCAACTGATAAAGGTACATAAAGGTATACAGGATAGATAGTGAAAAATATTTCCTCTTAGCAGAGGGCATATATTTCTGTGATGTGAGATTCTTTGAAATGTTGTTAGTTTTAGTTTAATTGAAGTTGGAGCCCACCAAGACCGTGCCGACCAGCGATCAGCGGTACACTAGTTTTATTAAACACACTAGGAATAAATTTTACAGAAACAAATTAACCTACCCACGTCTTTGGAATGAGGGAGGAAACCAGAGCCCCCGGAGGAAACCCGCAAGGTCACAGGGAGATTGTGCAAACTCTGTAAAGACAGCATCGATAGTGAGGATCGAACCTGGATCTCAGCCGCTGTGAGGCAGCGATTCTACCTCTCTGCCAATGTGCCACCCATAATTATTGTGTTCATTATTATTACATTTATTGTGTTGCTTGAGGACTAAGTAAGTTTTTAATGGTGTAGTAAGCCATAATTGTCAGCAATCTATCTGCTCCTATTCTTGCATAATGTGTATAATGGATTTTAAATAAAAGGATGCAATATTTATTTAGAACGTTTTACACTCTACTTCAATCCTGCATGTGTGTTCTGATCTTTATTTAGCACTCTGTCAAATGTTTAAAAATGTAATTGAAAACTGTACTTCATCCTTTTGGATTGCTGTCTGAGAAAAATTATTTAATGATATACTGTTCAACCAGCCAGATGTCACTAGACACTGGGGAAGTCTCGACTGACAGAAAACCTGTCTGAAAAGGGAAATGCACATTGCAGCGACTGTGATTGTTGTGGGCAACCTTCATTTGAGGCCAGCAAAATGTGACACTGTTTTGTTGCTCATTGCAGAATCTGGGTTGCTGTTTTAGGAATTGTGTCCGTTTCCTCCCCCCACCCCCCTCCTACAGCTAACAATTACCTATTTCCTTAATCATTGTTCCTTTTTTTGCATATTTCTCATTCATTTGGTCTAGATCTCTCTACGTCATCTTCAACATCTCTCATTTCTCTTTCCGGTTACTTTCAGTCTGAAGAAGGGTCTCGACCCGAAACTTCACCCATTCATTCTCTCCAGTGATGTCCCGTTGAGTTAGTCTAGCTTTTTGTGTCTATCTTCGGCAGATTGTTGCTTTCAGTTTCATTCAATATTGACATATGATGAGAGTTTGAAGGCACTGGGCCTGTACTCGCTGGAGTTTAGAAGAATGAAGGGGGGGGGGGACCTCACTGAAACTTAACAAATAGTGAAAGGCCTCCGAGTGGATGTGGAGAGGATGTTTCCTCTAGTGGGAGAGTCTAGGACTAGAGGTTGTTGCCTCAGAATTAAAGGACTTTCTCTTGGGAAGGTGATGGGGAGAAATATCTTTAGTCAGAGGCTGGTGAATCTGTGGAATTCTTTGCTGTGGAGGCCAAGTCAGTGGATATTTTTAAGGCTCGAGAAAGATAGATTCTTGATTAGTACGGGTATCAGGGGTTATGGGGAGAAGGCAGGAGAATGGGGTTAGGAGGGAGAGATAGATCAGCCATGATTGAATGGTGGAGTAGACTTGATGGGTCGAATGGCCTAATTCTGCACCTATCATTTAAGACCTTATGACCTCATGAATGACCTGTCAAGCAGAGCATTGCAGGTATCTAGGAGCCTATTAGCCAACTGACCTGGCATCAGAAAATCTGAAAACAATGTAGATTAAGTTATATTTTCTCACATATGTATACATGCACACATGCACACCGCACAGGTTGCAGGCTCAACCCTTCCTCTGTGGAAGGCTCCTTTTCCAGGTTGCAGTGCTGGATTTTGTAACTATAAATACATTTAGAACCACTGTGGCCTTTCAGCCCACTGAGTCCACTCTGACCAGCGATCACCCCATACACCATCACTATCCTACACACTAGGGACAATTTATGATTTATGGATGCCAATTAATCTACAAACGCTCCGGTTTCTTCCCACGTCCCAAAGATGTGCAGGTTAATTGGCTTCTGTAAATTGTTCCTAGTGTACAATAGTGCTAGTGTACGGGACGATCGTGGTCTGCACGGACCCGGTCGAACGAAGGGTCTGTTTCCATGCTGCATCTTCAAACTAGAAATATACTTTTTCACAATTTCTTCTTTTGCAGGTTCCAGCAAATCTTTGATCAAGGTGCAAAGCAAGAGGAAATTTTTGAAAATATTGCACAGCCCGTTGCTGAAAAGTGAGTTTTTTTTTCTGATTTAAGTTTCTGCAGGTGGGACTCTGACCCGTGTCAAGCATGAAATGGTCAAGCATGAAATTCTGGTTGATTTAAAAAAAAGTTTTCATACCACTTGAACTTTTCAGTTTTTTATTTGTAAAAAAATTTGAAAACCATGTATCATTTTCCTTCCACTTCACAATTATGCGCCACTTTGTGTTGGTCTATCACATAAATCCCAATAAAATACATTTACGTTTGTGGTTGTAATGTGACAAAATGTGGAAAAGTTCAAGGGGTATGAAAACTTTTGCAAGCCACTGTATGTGGAATATGGCAGTCACTGGTAGTTAGTTATTTATTTCTCAGCCGGAAAAACCCTTGACCCTGTGATTTTTGACAACGTGCATGCCATGGAGTCATTGAGTCATTGACCATGGAGTTATGCAGCACGGAGGCAGGCCCTTTGGCCCATCTTGTCCACCCCACCAAGATGCCTCATTTGCCTGCATTTGGCCCATATCCCTCCAAACGTTTCCTATCCATGTACCTATCCAATTGTCTTATAAAAGTCGTTATAGTACCTGCCTCAACTACCACCTCTGGTAGCTTGTTCCATACACCCACCACCCTCTGTGAAAAAAGTTGCCCCTCCGGTTCCTATTAAATCTTTCTCCTCTCTGGGTAAAAGTGCATTCACCTTATCTATTCCAGTGCACGATGGATGGTTACTATTATTGATGCCGGGTCTATGCTTTAGATTATTTAATTAACTGAATGTAAGTTCACCATCCTCCAGAGTGGGAGTTAACCTATCCGGATTTTTAGTGTGGCTTCGGGATTTTGAGTCATGATATTTAACCACTGTGCAACCATTCTGTAATGACAGACATTACAAGCAAAACACATTGTGCCAAACCCATGATTGTAATGCAAAGTCGTAACTGATAATAACTTACTGAGCCTTCAGTATTCTATAACCATCAGGAGGCCCACCTGAAAGGCATTAATCATTGTAGTGTTGAGCAAAATGTTTGTGAAATTGAGCCATTGATAAGCCTGCAGCTGAGCCACAGTCGTAGAACTGGTGTGTTTGCATAATATTCCACAATTTTAGTTTAGTTTAGAGATACAGCGTGGAAACAGGCCCTTCGGCCCACCGGGTCCGCGCCGACCAGCAATCCCCGCACATTTACACTATCCTACACCCACTAGGGACAATTTTTACATTTACCAAGCCAATTGACCTACAAACTTGTACGTCTTTGGGGTGTGGGAGGAAACCGAAGATCTCGGAGAAAACCCACGCAGGTCACGGGGATAAAGTACAAACCCCGTACAGACAGTCGGGATTAAACCCGGGTCTCCGACGCTGCATTCGCTGTAAGGCAGTAACTCTACCGCTGCGCCACCGTGACCGCCTCGTGTATCATTTTGAATGAGAAAGAAGTCTCGATTCAGATTTACACTGGACTTAAAGATCGACGGGTACAGGACAACATCTAAAACGTGCCGACTCTTGCTTACTGACTGTGTGGTCTAGTATCTTGCGCACTTATACAATGATTGTGCCTAATATACAGTAGGATTGTCACTGAATTGTATGCAAAATAATAATTTCACGTTACTTATCCCTTTATCTTGTAGCTCTAAACTGTGGACGGCTTGATTGTAATCATGTATAGTCTTTCCAATGACTGGATAATACGCAACACAACATGTGACAATAAACTAAACTACGTTAGGTACACGTGACAATAACATACTATTGGACCATTGAAGATTGGCACAAATTATATCTTTCGCCATTAGGCATTGTAATGTTTTATGCAACTCTCAGCTCATGCCTCCAATTGTCGTTTAACAAAGATTTGAAGATGTAACATCATTCCAAAAAGTTGAGAGCAAAATCCTGCACTGACACAACTTTGTTAAAAGATCATTAACCAGACCAAAGCCTAAACCTGACTCCACACCCAATGTGTAGGAAGGAACTGCAGATGCTGGTTTACACCGAAGATAGACACAAAATACTGTAGTTCTACCGGAAACGTCACCCATTCCTTCTATCCAGAGATGCTGCATGTCCCGATGAGTTACTCCAGCATTTTGTATCTATCCACACCCAATAGTGTGGTGTATTCTATGAGTCCTCCAAAATAGCTTTCCTCTGCAGTTCTGGAGACAGTTGGGATGGATAATATATACTGACCTTGCCAGCAACGTCCACATCCTCTGTCTGAATGATTAAAAGCAGTTATGGGAGCTACAGGTTTCAGATGACTCATAAAAACAAAGCCTCTTCTGCCATCTTAGCAGGCGTGCCCTGGATTGCTTGGAAGAGGACCAGGAGAAAGATTCCAGGGAATCTAACAATATACTGCAACTCCAAATATAGGGAAAAAAGGAACTGCAGATGCTGGTTTACCAAAAAAATGGCACAAAGTGCTAGAGTAACTCAGTGGGTCAGGCATGTCCCTGGAGAACATGGGACAGGTGACATTTCGGGTCAGGACCTTTCTTCAGACCTAAAGTCTGAAGCTGCTATACTGCAGCTGCTGGATATCTAAACGAAAACAGAAAATGCTGGAAGATACACAGTAGTCCAGGCAGCACCTGTGGGGAGAGAAGCAGAGTTAATGTTCCTGGTTCAATTATCATTTAACAAAGCTGGGAAACTGTGACAAAGAAGCATGTCCTAAGTTGCAGACAAGGGGGGGGGAGAAGGTGTGAAGAATGAGGGACTGCCTATAATAGGTCAGGACCAAGATACCTAGTTGAATAGGTATTATTAGTGTCCTCGAGGGGAGGAAGATGAAGGGTTGTTAATGAGACTGATCATGCCTAGATTAGATTCAAACTGTGGAAGTAAATAAGGACAGCGAAGAGTGGACAAAAACAATTACAAATCTACAGAGGTGCTGTAGTGAAAAACAATGCTGTGGATACTGAAACGTGAAGTCCAGAGTGTTTAATTGTCATATGCACTGACAACGGAACAATAATTCTCCCATGCAACGGCATAACAGACTTGCAGGGGTGGAAGATTGCAACCTTCATGTGGTCCGCCCTGTTTCGACCAATGCAATCAACTCGACGTGCACAAACAGAAGATCAAATAGAACAAATTGTCCAACAACTTTAGGCTGTGCACGCCACACGGAAGAAGAAGAACAGACTTACAAACATAATATACATAGATAATTTATATTAAACAAAAATTCAATAATTCGATAATCACAATACTCGGGCAAAGAAAACCCACAACTTTCTCAATACAACCAAATACAGCCTACAGAAGTTCATAGTTGAGATTAGCGTTGATTAGTGTTGTGTAGAGCATGATGGTTGTTGGGAAGAAGCGTTCTTGAACGTGGAGGTCCCGATTTTCAGACTCCTATACCTTCTTCCTGGTGGTAGGTGTGAAATGAGAGTGTGTCCAGGTTGATGTGGGTCTTTGATGATATTGACCAAAACATCTGTATAGATCCCTTGGATGTTGTGGAGGGCAGTACCTGTGTAGGGAATTTCTTCCTAAAAAAATGTCCTTTCATTCCGAGGCTGTGACCTCTAGTCCTGGATGCTGGTTTAAATCGAAGATAGACACAAAATGCTGGAGTAACTCAGAGGGACAGGCAGTATCTCTGGAGAGAAGGAATGGGTGACGTTTTGGGTCGAGACCCTTTTTCAGACTTCAGACATCTTCAGGTCAGTACTTGTGATGGACTGTGGTGTGATCTAGCAGGTCAGGTACCAACCGTGGAAAGAGCGTAACTGGAGTTGTGTTACAGATTGATGACCTTGCATCACAAACTGGAAAAGTTGAGACTAGTATTGAGTACTAAGGGCTGGCAAGACGGAGATAAGGTGCTATTCCTCAAGCTGATACTGGGGTTTGATTCATTGCAGGAATTCAAAGATAGGTCAGAAGTGGATTAAATGGGGAATTAAAATATGGGCTGCTTTTTCAGACTGGCGGCCCCTGACCATTGTTGTGCCACAGCGATAGGTCCTCGCTCGCCTGTTATTATATAATCTGGGAAAGACTGTAGGTGGCATAGAACGTAGAATTGTGAAATAGAGGAACAGACCTTTTGGGCCCCGATCTCTGTGCAGACCATGATGCCAATTGCGTGATTAGTAAGTTTGCAGATGATACCAAAATTGGTATTTGAGTGGACAGTGAAAGCGGTTTTCTAAGGTTGCAACTGGGCTATTTATCAACTGGAAAAGGTATACCGTCTAACTTGTAACTGAGTTATACAGTGTTGGAATACTGCATACTTTACTCCAGTCTGGAGATTGGCATACAGAGATGAACTATCTCAAGGGTGAAGTAATACATTTGGGAAGTTAAACCAGGGTAGGACAAGCAAATTGAACGGGAGTGCCATGGAAGTGCTGTTGAACGGAGAAACTGAAGAGTTCAAGAACAACTAATGATGCACAGATACCGGTATACCAGAACGAAACACAGTCAATGAGAAAAAATATGTACAAATCCAGAATCAACAAATTTACCTACTGGGTAGGTAAAATGTACCCCCTGGGGTAAATTTACCCCAGGTTGGGAACCCTTGCACTAACTGATGAAGGCTAATGTACCAAAAGCCTTCTGTACCACCCCATTACTACCCATGATGGCACTTTCAGGATCTCCAGAATTTTCTGGTTTTATTTTGTTATCCTTTGCATCCTGAGCGAATATTTATTTCTCTACAAAACACAACTAAAATGTACTATTTGTTCATTGTATTCATCATATTAGGGTTTGAGGGAGCTTGTTATGCACAACTTGTCTGCTACCTCCTCATTATATTAGTGACGGTAACTAATTCACGGTATCTTATAAATACAAGATACCGTGAACATATGACATTTGAAATAAAAGTACAAATTTCTGGAAATATTCAGCAGATTAGTCCATTTAGGACTGAGATGAGGAAAAACGTTTTCACCCAGAGAGTTGTGAATCTGTGTAATTCTCTGCCACTGAAGGCAGTGGAGGCCAATTCACTGGATGTTTTCAAGAGAGAGTTAGACATATCTCTTAGGGCTAAAGGAATCAAGGGACATGGGGGAAAAAGCAGGAACGGGGTACTGGTTTTGGATGATCAGCCATGATCATATTGAATGGCTCGAAGGGACGAATGGCCTACTCCTGCACCTATTTTCTGTGTTTCTATTAGGCAGAATTTGTAGAAGGTGAGAGTTGATGTATCAGGTCTCTATCCGTATCTTTCTCATGAATAGGTGCTTAACGATCGGTATGGGTGTGTCGGGCCAAAGGGCCATTTCTAGATGTTTAACAGTTTGACAATGAAAGATCATTGATCTGAACCTTCAATACTGTTTCCCTCTTCATAGATGCTCCATAGCCAGTTGAGTATTCCCATTATTATTAATGTTTTGTATTTGGAAAGGATTTCCCAAGTTGTTATGCCATTATGGGTGACCAAAGATGACGAAAGGCAGAGTGTGGATGTAGATCGTTTTCTTCTTCGCTCCAGAGGGTCAAATCACATTGAAGATTCACATTGAAGACAGACACAAAATGCTGGAGTAACTCAGCAGGTCAGGCGGCATCTCTGGAGGAAAGGAATTAGGGACGCTTCGGGGCGACACCCTTCTTCATACTGATTCACATTGCAGCTCTCTTATGCAATGCAAATTACAATCCAGCACAATTGGCAGCAACTCCCTGGATTCCAGTATTCCCTCAGGAGCAATAATCCCAGTGGATCTGTGCTGATGCCAGTAAAACCAAGGGCTTAAAATAGTCCAAGTCTCATGCTAGCAACGTCGCGCAAACTGACACCCTTGTATTCTCATCCACTATGCACCCCAAAGGACTCTGAGTTAAAATTGAGGTCTGCAAAATTGTTTGGAGAAGTATGCACTTAAGGTTCCATAAGGTCATAACGTCATAAGGGATAGGGGTTGAATCAGGCAATTTGGCCCATCAAGTCTACTCCGGCATTCAATCATGGCTGATTTATCTCTCCCTCCTAACCCCATTCTCCTGCCTTCTCCCCATAACTTCTGACGCCCGTACTAATCAAGAATCTATCTATCTCTGCCTTAAAAATATCCAATGGCGGCCTCCACAGCCTTCTGTGACAACAAATTCCATTCACCACTCTCTGACTAAATAAATTATCTCCTTATCTCCTTCTTAAAAGAACATCCTTTAATTCTGAATTTAGTTCCCATGAGATTCTTGATGTTGTGACACTATTTTCTGCCTGTGGTCAAGGCTTGTTGCTAGTTGGAAAATGACCCATTGTGTAGTGCCAGCAATTGTGGAGTATGGGGGAAATTGATCATGAATGGTGAATAACATCACTGCAGCAGATGGTAATAATCAACAGTGGAAGTGCAACTAAGTCCTTTGAGCAACTTTTTCCCAATTGTAGGTTTCTCAATCTCCGTCTGTGCAAAAATATTTGTGTATCTTCAATGTGCTACCCTTTTGACTTTGAATGTGACACTCTCCCCTGCAAAGAATATTTTTGAAGGATGTTCAACTTCAAACTTAAGTAGTACATTTCTGAGATTGTTGGATGTCCTTCGTGTGAGTAACTGGAAGACTTTTTTTAATCAGGAAACCACCACTTTCCTATCCTGAGAGTGTCCAACTAAAACTCTATACAGAAGATTGTAAAATATAAGTCTGTGTTTCACATGGACTTGCTGTGTTCTTTCCAATTACTTAATACTTTATTCACTTTTATAACCGGCTTGAGTGTATTAAAATCATACAGCTCAGAAGTACAGATGCCCATCAATATAGCCCGCTTTATAGGTTAAAAGTAATTGTATAAAACATCTCAATTTTGAGCATCGTTTGAAGATTAAATGTTGGCTGCACAAATTTCATGATTGCCGCCCGCGACAGCTTCTGCTACCTCAAGAGCAAGAGGAAAAAAAGTCATGGGAGCACTCTTCTTTGAATTGTTTCCCTCCAGATTTCTCACTGCAGGTCTACCACCGATTTTCCGTCGCCCCAGGTTCCAGAACCTTACTGGATTATCCGTTTTGCCGGACCAACAGAGGTCATGGCCTCCGAGCGGAGTCGAACGGTACTGGAACTGCGCTTAGGCAGCCGAGGAGCCAAGGCAGGGGTCCGCAAAGACAGCCTCGGAAGTCGGCTATGGAGTTAGGATTAAAGGATCCGTATTTACATAACTTTTTCCCCCATTAATGCTTGATCAATGTAATACAATTTTCTACCTAGCACAGTGTTAAGGGTTACCTGTCACAACAGCAATTTGAAGGCATAATTCTGCATAAGGTTTGAATTCAGAGACAAGGAACTGTCTGGAATCTCGAGTAAAACACTGATGGAGTAACTCAGCGGGTCAGGCAGCATCCCTGGAGGACATTGTAGGTAGGTGACATTTTGAGCTGGAACCCTTCAGACTTTGATTCTTAAGGTTGGAATTAAAATCCAACCCAACCATATCATTGACAATCCAAATCGGTCAGGCAGCATCGCTGGAGTAAAAGGATGTGTGACGTTTCGGGTTGGGACCCATCTTCAGACTGAAGGTAGAGGGGAGGGTTACAGGTGGGTGGGAGAAATCTTCCAATGATCAGTACTCATAAACCACTATGTCCAAGACACCTCACACGCTCTTCGTCTCTTCAATGACTACCGTTTTCCAGGCCCCCACTCCCTCATCTTTACTATGATGCTCAGTCACTCGACACCTCCATCCCTCACCAGGAAGGTCTTAAAGCCCTCCGTTTCTTCCTCGACCGCAGAATCAGCCAATTTCTGTCTACTAATACCCTCCTCCGCCCTGCAGAGCTGGTCCTTGCCCTCAACAACTTCTCATTCGACGACTCCTACTTCCTCCAAATCCAAGGCATAGCTATGGGCACGCGCAAGGGGCCCCAGCTATGCCTGCCTCTTTGTAGGGTACGTCGAACAATCCTTGTACACTGGCCCTATCCCTGAACTCTACCTCCGCTACGTTGACGACTGCATCGGAGCTGCCTCCTGCACTCATGCAGAATTCACTGACTTCAACAACTTATCGACCCATTTCCATCCTGCACTCAAATTCACTTGGACCATCTCCAACATCTCCCTACCGTTTTTAGATCTCACTGTCTCCATCACAGGAGACAGACTATTGACCGACATCTACTACAAACCCACTGACTCCCATAGTATCTAGGCTACACTTCTTCCCATCCCATGTGAAGACTCTATCCCCTACTCCCAATTCCAATCGTCTACGCCGCATCTGCGCCCAGGATGAGGTTTTCCATACAAGGGCATCGGAGATGTCATCATTCTGTAGGGAAAACGGGTTCCCCTCGTCCCTTCCCACCCTTCCCACCCCCTCCCCAGGTACTTTCCTCTGCAACCGCAGGAGATGCAACATCTGTCCCTTTACCTTCCCCCCTCGACTCCATCGAAGGACCCCGACAGTCTTTTCAGGTGAGGCAGAGGTTCACTTGCACCTCCTCCAACCTCCAACTGTATCTGCTGTTCCAGGTTTCAACATGTACATCAGCGAGACCAAGTTCAGGCTCGGCAATCGTTTCACTGAACACCTCCGCTCAGTCCGCCTTAACCTACCTGATCTCCCAGTTGCTCAGCACTTTAACTCCCCCTCCCATTCCCACACTGACCTTTCTGTCATGGGCCTCCTCCATTGTCAGAGTGAGACCCAGCGCAAATTGGAGGAACAGCACCTCATATTTCGCTTGGGTAGTTTACACCCCAGCGGTATGAAAATTGACTTCTCTAGCTTCAAATAGCCCTTGCTTTCCCTCTCTCTTCATACCCTCTCCCTTCCCAGTTCTCCCACCAGCCTTACTGTCTCTGACTACATTCTATTTTTGCCCTGCCCCCTCCCCTGACATCAGTCTGAAGAAGGGTCTCGACCCAAAACGTCGCCCACTCCTCCTCTCCAGAGATGCTGCCGGTCCCGTTGCGTTGCTCCAGCATTTTGTGTCTACCCCATTAACCACATTGCCCCTCCCCCGTATACAGGTCCTCTCCTTGAGCAATACATAAAGTGCTGGAGGAGCTCAGCAGGTCAGATAGCACCTACTGAGAGAATGGACAGATGATGTTTCGTCTCAGGACTCCTCTTCAGATTAATTAGGGTTGGGAAGAAAGCTGGAAATGAGAGTTGGTGGTGGGACAAAGCCTGGCAAATGATAGGCACGTGCATGTAAGGGTGGGGGTTGATTGGCAGATCGGTGGAGTAAATGACCAAGGCAAGAGATGAAAAGGAGACAGAAATAGCACATTTGGGGATGAGAGATGAGTGTTGAAAGGAGGGGAATGGAGCACGATGACTAAAGGTGAGGGGTAAAATGTTGGAAGAAATGGGCATTTTGGGGTGGGGTAGTACGGTAAAGAGATGGGCGGTAGGGAGGGTATTACTCAAAATTGGAGAATTGAATGGGGTTGTCAGTCACCCAAGTGAAGTAGAGGTGCTGTTCTTTGCGTGTGCACGTGGCCTCACTCTGGCCATGCCCAGGACATAAGGTCATACTGAAGGGCGTTAGAATGGTTAGCAATCGGAAGATTCAGCTGGCCTTTGCAGTCAGAGCGCAAGGGAATGGTCACCTAGTCCACGCTTTGTCTCAAAGGAGGCAATATCGGGAGCACCTAGGGTGTGCCAAGTCATTTGGACAAGAACATGGGAAGGAAATGTTCAGAAGGATATGGGTGAATTGTGTGCAAATGGGTCTAGTTTAGATGGGCATCTTTGGCAGCATGGGCTTGGACCAAAGGGCCTGTTTTACCCCTCCAGCCCATGATCTGTTAATTTTGCACAATCGCCTAACGTGTCCCGTATGCTGATCTTTTATTCTTTACCGTTGCTATTGTCAGGAAATTTCCCAACAATGCAATTTGGTCCGTTCATTAATGAAGGCTGTAAACAATGGTGGCCTCACCACTAATTTCTTCGGTTCCCCACCAGTTGGAAACCATGAACCATTTACCCCAACTATATGTCAGATAGCTAGCCCGCTATCCATGCGCACTTATCACCCGCAGCTCTTCTGCTGTAAGTTTTTTATGTGGATTTTACTGAATGCTTTTTTTGAAATCCAATTGCACTACATCTGCTGGATCACCTTTATCCACATTGCTGTTTAAATAACTCTAATAAATTTGTCAGACACTATTTCCCTTTCATAAAATCATGTTGGCTGTTTTTAATTATGTTTTGATTGGATAAATGTCCACTTGCTACTTTCTTAATAATTGATTCCAACATTTTGCCAGTGGCAGATGTTGGACTAACTGGACTATATCTTTATGCTTTCTGTCTTTTTCTTTGTTTGAGAAGGGGTATTTAATTTTTACTTTTCCATTCATCTGCAATGTTTTTACAATCTGGGCAATTTTAAACGATTTCTACTAAATTGGTTTAGTTTGGAGAGACAGCACAGAAAACAGGCCCTTCGGCCCACTGAGTCTGTGCCGACCAGCAATCCCCGCACACTAACACTATCCTTCACACACTCAATAGGGACAATTTACAATTTTACCGAAGCCAATTAACCAACAAACCTGTACGTCTTTGGAGTGTGGGAGGAAACTGGAGAAGACCCTCAGGTCACGGGGGAAATATACAAAGTCTGTACAGACAGCACCCGTAGTCAGGTTTGAACTCGGGTCTCTGGCGCTTACGGATTCGGCCCGTAACCCGAAATCATCCGGCCCGCAGGTGTAACACAAGACACACACAACACTTATCCGAGAGTATCTCTCTCTCTCTCTCCCTCTCCCTCTCTCTCCCTCTCTCTCCCCCTCTCTCCCCCTCTCTCCCCCTCTCTCCCCCTCTCTCCCCCTCTCTCCCCCTCTCTCCCCCTCTCTCCCCCTCTCCCCCCCTCTCCCCCCCTCTCCCCCCCTCACACACCCCCAATTCCATATCAAAACACCTGTTGACTAGCTCTCTCCGTCCCTATCCTCCCACCCCGTCTTCCATCCACCCGACCACCCGGAGTGAAAGCGCCCCCCCACCCCGTTGCCGCGGCATGTGTGAAACTGAAGTGGGCTGAGAGCAGCTTCGGCATGGCGGTTCTGGAGCGGTTTCCTCGGGAACTCAATGGCGGGCGGGCTGGAGGAAAGCAAAGCATCAGCGGAGTCGGTGAGGAATTCCACTCTGGCCACAGTGTTGCACTTTAGTTGTAGTTTGTCGCGGGGGATAATTGTCTTTTTGTTACATTTTTGTTGTGATTTAAAAAAGAAATCATTAATTATTTATTAACTATGGCGATCGATGTGGCCCGCCATCCGCTCACAGAGATGGCTCCTGGCTCCTGTGCAGAACTAGGTTGCTGACCCCTGTAATAGGTGGATACAGGTGAGGGGAGTTTTCATTGGGAGATGGGTGGACAAAGACTAGAGATGAAAAGTAGACAGGAAGGTGACAAGGAGGCAAAATTATCCGACACCCTTTTGTCATCGTTCTTCAGCTTGCAGACCTCTACCTCAGAACATCATGGATCTGGTTGCAATACAGACTTTGGGTGTTGTTTGTGTAGTGTTCACACCTTCCCCTTGTGGGCACATGGGTTCCCTTCGGGCATTCTGATTTCCTTCCCTGTCCCAAAGATGGTCTTGAGACCTATGTGCAGAATTAGGCCATTTGGCCCATCGACTCTGTGGGTTGGTAGATTAACTTTCTACTGTAAATTGCCCCTTGTTGTAGCTGAGTAGTAGAATCGTCAGAGGTGGTGGGGGTGGTTAATGAATATGTGGAGAGAATATAAAAATGGGATTAACGTAGGATTGGAGTTAATGGATGCTTGCTTGTCAACACCGCCTTGGTGGGGTAAAGGCCTGTTTCTGTTTTTTAAATAATTAATGTTAACATTTTCCTCATTACTTATGTTGGGCTTACAAATCTGTTGTATCGCTTCCTGCTTTTAAAAAACTCAATAGCGGGGTTACATTTGTCACCCCTCGATTCAAACAAACTGCTCCAGAAGCAATGGAATTGTGGAAGATGACCGCAAATGCATATAATCATTCCAGGGTCATTTCCTGTCGTACTCTGGAGTGTAGATTATCAGGCCCTAGGGATTTTCCTGCATTTTTGGCCCATTAATTTCTCTGGCACTAGTTATTATACTAATATTGATTTCCTTCGGTTGCTGTCTCTCTCTAGAAAGACAGATCTGAAAAATTGCCCCTAGTGTGCGGGGAATTGATGCGAAAGAGGAATAACATAGAACTAGTGTGAATGGGTGGGCAATGTGGACTCAGTGGGCCGAAGGGTCCTGTTTCTGTGCTATATCTCTAAACTAAACTAAATTTATTTGTTCTGTCATTTCATTATTCCAATTGTAATTTTTTTTTCAATTCCAGACTGTTGGGGACTATATTTGTCTTAAAGTCCAGAGTCAGAGAGTTCAGAGAGTCATAGAATCTTTCAGCGTGGAAACAGGCCTTTTGGCCCAACTTGCCCATGCTGGCCAATGTGTCCCATCAACACTCGTCCCACCTGCCTGCCCTGGGCCCATATCCCTTTAAAGCTGTCCTATTCATGTACCTTTCTAAATGATTCTTAACTATCGTTGCCATAGTACTGACACTAAGCTTTTTCTCTTCACATGTTTTCAGTCATTTTCGTAATGTTCCCTGTAAGTATATTCATATGCTCCATTCTCTCTTTCCCCATCCTCCCCCATCACTACCTAAATCCATTCATTCTAAGGAATCAAGGGATATGGAGAAAAAGCAGGAACGGGGTACTGATTTTAGATGATCAGCCATGACCATATTGAATGGCGGCGCTGGCTCGAAGGAACGAATGGCCTATTCCGGCACCTATTTTTCTATGTTTCTATGTTCCTTTGTTGAATTATAATCATGCAGGTTCACCTGCACCTCCTCCAACCTCATCTACTGCATCCGTTGCTCCAGATGCCAGCTGATCTACATCGGTGAGACCAAGCGGAGGCTGGGCGATCGTTTCGCCGAACACCTCCGCTCGGTCTGCAATAACCAACCCGACCTCCCGGTGGCTCAGCACTTCAACTCCCCCTCCCATTCCGTATCCGACCTCTCGGTCCTGGGCCTCCTCCACGGCCAGAGTGAGCAACACCGCAAGTTGGAGGAACAGCACCTCATATTCCGCTTGGGAAGTCTGCAACCTCTGGGCTTAAACATTGAATTTTCTCAATTCTGTTAACCCAGACTGCCCCCTCCCCCTCCCCACCTCTCCCTCAGCCCTCGGGCCCTGACATTCCTTCTCCATCTCCCCCCCCCCCCCCCACCCCAGTCGCACTAGCTTCTCATTTTCACACCACAAACAGCTTACAATGGCCTGTTTCCTTTATGATCGATACTTTTTTGCATATCTTTCATTCATTGTTCTTTATCTCTCCACATCACTGTCTATATCTCTCGTTTCCCTGATCCCTGACCAGTCTGAAGAAGGGTCTCGACCCGAAACGTCGCCTATCTCCTTCGCTCCTTAGATGCTGCTGCACCCGCTGAGTTTCTCCAGCTTTTTGTGTAACCCTTGGTAATTCACTCCTCACCAAGCCACTTTCCACCCACCTTGCCATCAGGTACCTATCAGGGCTATTACCAGTTTCCATTACCTGGCCTGTTGATTCACGCTGAGCTTGTTAACTAAAGTTGGTCCTGCAGCTTTTCTCATTGCTGTTTATGAGAACATAAATTTTCTGTAACTTTTTCTGAACTATTAGGGGGATTTCACTTCAAAGCTCTTTTGTAGGCTGTAAAGCACGTTGTAAAGTCATGAAAGGTGCTATTTAAATGCATGTTCTTTGTTTAAATCCCAACACCATTTACTAGCTGTTAAAGAAGGAACTGCAGATGCTGGAGAATCGAGGGTTACACAAAAAGCTGGAGAAACTCAGCGGGTGCAGCAGCATCTAAGGAGCGAAGGAGATAGGCGACGTTTCGGGTCGAGACCCTTTTTCAGACTGGGCTTTTACTAGCTGCTTTGGTCACCATGAGTCTTGCAGGAGTTTAATGTGCTAATTCAGGTTCCTTTGTGTATTTTCATGTTAGCATAGGTATTGGCTTGCATTAGTCGAAAAAGTTTGCAAACCGTCATTCTTGTTTTTTATTTTTATTTAGTATATCAAAATTATAGTTAGGAACCCGTATAGAAAAAAAAAATACACGGTGACTGGAAGGCAAAAGGTAGGGGAAATTCTTTCATGTAGCAGGAAACAATGGCAAAATAGCTGAGGTAGACAGAAATGCTGGAGAAACTCAGCGGGTGAGGCAGCATCTATGGAGCGAAGGAAATAGGCAACGTTTCGGATCGAATCCCTTCTTCAGACTCAAATAATAATAAGTGAAATAACTCCACGTTATAGGCAGGCAAGGAAGATTGCATAACGTCTAAAGACAAGATGCTTTAAGTCTGAGGTTATTGTGACCGCTACAATGAAAGTAGTGTTTTTTTTAAGATTAAATACCAGAACAGAATTGCAGTCCAGTTTTGTTGTTTGTATTATAACCTTCAGTTACATTTATAAATTATTTTGAACAAGGGAGCACTTTTTCAAGCATGATGGGTTTTTTTTGAGTGTGTATAAATTGTAGGAAAATTGCCTTCATAATTTGGACTTGCAAATGTTTATCCAATTTAATATAAGGTTAGCAGTCACAAATGAAAGTTTATTGAAATATCCATTACAAATAACAATTTCCAAAACTTTTGAGTGCCCTGAGATAGATATTGGTTGAAAGAAATATTTGTTCGTCAGGTGAATACATTGGCTTTTAGAAAAAAAATCACCAATACAATTTAGCCTTTCACAAAATACAGCTAACAAGAAAGACCTGAATAATTGCACATAATTACCACTAATTCCACTTGATGTATAATGCAGCAATTGAAATTTGACAGACCTATTTTGAAATGATAAAGATTTGTGATTTTGAAAATAGCAAGTAAAATTTAGTGTTTGAATTAAGTTCAAGCAATTATTAGAGGAAAATTACTTCCAAACTGTAGACCATTGAATAAATGTAAATGTGCATGGGTGACCAGAAGTTGAATGTATTCGCTATGTGTGAAGTTATCACAATTGTATCTCCGGCATTGAAATTTTCACTTTATAACCATATAACAATTTCAGCACGGAAACAGGCCTTCTCGGCCCTCCAGTCCGTGCCGACCATTTATTTTGCCCCTAGTCCCATCTACCTGCACTCAGACCATACCCCTCCATTCCCTTCCCGTCCATATACCTATCCACTTTACTTTTAAATGTTAAAATTGATCCTGCCCCCACCACTTCTGCAGGAAGATCATTCCACACAGCCACCACTCTCTGAGTAAAGAAGTTCCCCCTCATGTTACCCCTAAACTTCTGTCCCTTAATTCTCATGTCATGCCCTCTTGTTTGAATCTTCCCTACCCTCAATGGGAAAAGCCTATCCATGTCAACTCTGTCTATCCCTTTCATCATTTTAAAGACCTCAATCAAGTCCCCCCTTAACCTTCTGCGCTCCAAAGAATAAAGACCTAACTTGTTCAACCTTTCTCTGTAACTTAGTTGCTGGAACCCAGGCAACATTCTAGTAAATCTCCTCTGTACTCTATTTTGTTGACACCACAAATTTAGTGGTATCTAGTGATACTACATATTTTGAAATGGGGTTCGAATTGTTATTCACAATCCCGTAAATACAATTTATCTCCAAATTGCCTGCCAGTGGAAAAGAAGATTGGGTACAATGTAAAAAAAGACCACAATTAGTTTTGTGCTATTGACAAATAGTAGTGTTGGCTTTTCATGACAGTACTCCATCTCCAACAGGGTTGCGTTCTTTCCCCAGTACTGTTCAACCACATTTTCAGCTGCCCTCCAAGATCTAGATCACGGTGTCTTCATCAAATACCGACTGGATGGCTCTCTCTTTGATCTATGTTGACTGAATGGCAAGACCTAAACTCTTGAACGCCTAATCACCTAAGCCATTTTTGCGGATGATTGCTCCCTTATGGCACAAGGAAAGTGTCCTCCACTTTACCATGTCCAGTTTCCTTGGCCAAAGGAATATGACCTCTAATTTATCGTGTCCAGATTGGCAGATTGGTTGGTGGAAGACAGAAGACAGAAGTCCTCCACCAACCAGTCCCAGCCTCTGAAAACAGTTGACAATTTCAAGTACCTGGGCAGCGTGATATCTTCTGATGGGTCGTTGCACAGGGAAATATTGACCAGAAGCAGCAAGACCAGTCAAGCACTTGGTCGACTCCGAGCATGAATGTTAAACCACCACAACATCAAGCTAACACTAGGCTGAAAGTCTACAAAGCTGCGGCACTCTCCAGCTTGCTGTGTGGATGTGAAGCATGGACCTTGTACAGGAAACACATCGGCCTGCTTGAGATGTTCCACATGCACACTCTGCGGTCCATCGACCAAGACAGGGAGACCAACGTGGAAGTGCTTGGACTGGTCTGGCTTCACGAGTATCGAAGCAATGATGATATCGGCCCAGCTTCCATGGACAGGCCATGTGATCCGGAAGGATGAATCCCGCATGCCTTGTCAACTCCGGTACGGAGTTCTGTCACAGGGTCAAAGGAACCCAGGGAAACGCCCAAAGAACCGGTTCAAAGACTACATCAAGGGCCACCACCAGCATGCAGGCTTAGCCCCAAACAAAACTGGAAATCCATGCCAATTACAGGACTGGCTGGCGTACGGCCACTAATAAGGCGGTCAGCAGTTTCAAAGTCAATCGCCGAAGCCGACTCGTTAGTGCCAGAGACAGGAGGAAGGCTGCAGCCCAAAACCCTCCCACAGTGGCCTTCACGTGCCCCCACTGCTCCTGTGTGTGTGGCTCGCACATCGGACTAGTGAGGCCCACTCCATCCCACAACACATGAGCCTGCACAACCGTGCTATCAGCGTCTACCACGGGCCACCACCAACTGTCGTCTGCACTAGCGGGAGATGACAAAGGAAAGATTTTGTAAAGGAGGGCAAGTTTTGAACTACCTAAGAGGGCAGGTGAGGCTTCTTGTCCGTCATGAGGTCCCTGAGGATTTGATGGGTTTAATTAAAGTCTTTGGTTTTCCCATTGAGAAGCTGAAAGAACTTGGTTCATCAGAATGGAGACGCTGTTGAAATCTTGAGAAAAACAAAAAGTGCTGGAGCAACTCAGCGGGTGAGGCAGCATCTGTGGAAGGAATGGACAGGTGAAGATTCGGGTCTGCGCCCTTCAGTCTCAAGAAGGGTCCTGCGACTCCACAGATGTTGCCTAACCCACTGAATTCCTCCAACTTTGTGTATAGTTCATCAAAATTTGGATGCTGGCCAAAAGTGAGGCTGTATTTAATTTTATTGCCAAATATATGAAAACTCGTCTGATGATCTTGCATATTATCAAGTGGATGCATGTAATTGATATAGAGAAGAGAGCTAATGAATAATCCTTGCACCCTGAGCTGATGATGTGGGAGTGAAAAACATTGATATATGTACTCTTGGAACAACTGGAGGAACACGAGCCAAGCCAGAAAAGTAATCCCTGAAGAAAGGAACAAGATTGTGATCGATTTTGTCACAAGTTGTAAAGGTATGCTGGAGAAACTCAGCGGGTGAGGCAGCATAAATGGAGCGAAGGAGATGCTGCCTCACCCACCTTTGATTTTTCCAGCATCTGCAATTCCTTGCGAACAAAGGTATTTATATATTTTGTTTAGTTTGTGATGATTCATTGGAAGGATTCAATTTGGAAATTGTCAGTTATGGATCAGAAAGAAGACATGCCAGTTCTACCTTTTAGTTTAGTTGAGAGATACAGGGCGGAAACAGGCCCTTTGGCCCATCGAGTCTGCACTGACCAACGATTCCCGCACATTAACATTATGCTACACATACGAGGGACAATTTACATTTACCAAGCCAATTAACCTACAAACCTGTACGTCTTTGGAGTGTGAGAGGAAACTGAAGATCTCTGAGAAAACCCACGCAGGTCATGGGGAGAACGTACAAACTCCGTACAGACAGCACCCGTTGTCAGAATCAAAGCCAGGTCGCATGCGCTGCAAGGCAGCAACCCTACCGCTGTGCCACCGTGCTGTCCATACATTGTCAAGAAGTTAAAAAAGATTTGGCATTTTACCAAAAACTTCTAAAGCTGCACTGTAGAAAGCATCCTAACTGGTTGCATCGTGGTATGGTATGACAATTCCAACACCATATCTGGGCCTAAGATCTGCGGAAGGATGTGCTGGCTCTGGAGTGGGCCCAGAGGAGGTTTGCGAGAATGATCCCAAGGATGATTGGGTTCACATATGATGAGCGTTTGACGGCACTGGAGTTTCGCAGGAGTTAAGGATAAGGAGGGACCTTATTGAAACTTACAGAATAATGAAAGGCCTGGATAGAGAGGATATGGAGAAGATTTTTCCACGAGTGGGAGAGTCTAGGACCAGAGGTCATAACCTCAGAATGAAAGACGTACCTTTAGGAATGAGATGAGGAGTAATTTCTTTGGTCAAAGGGTGATGAATGTGGAATTCATTGCCGCGAAGGCTGTGCAGGCCGTCAATAGATATTTTTAAGGTGGGGATTGACAGATTCTTGATTAGTACGGCTGTCAGTGGTTATGGGGAGAAAGCAGGAGAATGGGGTTGAGAGGGAAAGATAGATCAGCCATGGTAAAATGGAGGAGTAGACATGATGGGCCGAATGGCCTAATTCTGCTCCTATAACTTATGAACATGAGCATGAGACGCTACCTCTAAAAAGTGTCATCCGCCATCAAGGATCTCCACCATTTATCCATGCCCTCTTCTCACGACAACCATTGGGCAGGAGGTACAGAAGCCTGAAGTCACACACCACTAGGTTCAAGGACATATACTTTCCTACAACTATCAGTTTCTGGCATAACGCTAACTGAACGAACAATGAGAGTTGACCCAAAATAGAAATCCCAGATGGCTGTTTTTTAGAATTTGAATTTGAAGATTGTCGTCGATTTTTGTCAAAGGTTGTAGACATATTTGTAAGTTGTATTTAGTTTGGTTGTGAACCCGTAATGGCTACCTCGCCAACAGTCTGTCTGTCCCTTCCTTCTTTGTTGTTTGATTGTAGGTATTAAATGTATGTTTTTAGTGTTCTTTAGCTTGTTTTATGTGGGGGGTTGGAGGAATTTAAAAAAAAAATCTCTTACCTCGACGGAGATGAGATTTTTTTTTCCGTATTGTATCTCTGTCTGCATTGCGGCGTAACATCGAGGAGTTGGCGGCCTTTGCTGGAGACCGACTTCGGGAGCACCAACCACGGGTGCCTGTGGACTTTAACATCATGGAGCTCCTGGTCTCTGGTTGGAGACCGACTTTGCCGCAGGAGCTTCGTCCGCACCAACACGGGAGCTTCGATCGCCGGCTGCGGGGGCTTCGATCGCCCCGACTGCGGGGGCTTCGATCGCCCCGACTGCGGATGGTTGCTCCGATGAGGGAGATTAAAGAGGAAGAGAATTAGACTTTATTGCCTTCCATCACAGTGAGGAACGTGGGGGAATAGTAAGATTAAACGAGAACTTACCAGTTTGAAGTTTGATATTCCCCCACCTTCCTCACTGTGAGTGATTCCATGAAGAGTTCGAAGCTTTGTGATTTCATGCCGCAGATCCAAATCTCGGCGTCTCACTGCATCGATTGACTCAGGGTGAGTGAATAATCAAAAATGCATTAAGCATGATATTGATTCAAATGTATTAATGGTTTACGTTAATAAAGACCAATAGCAACCCCTGTAACTCAGGGGAGGCTAAAGTGGATGCAAAACAGAATGGGCAAAACCCCGGGTCAGTAACTGGCCTATGGTAAAACATTTTAAATCAATTTAGTTGACCATCCTGTGGTCGCGAGGGTATGGTCGATGGGCATGTCCAATGCCCTGGCCGCTGACGTTGATGCTGACCTGGTGGAATGAGATATACAATCGTCAGTGTTAATACCTGCATAACCCAGAACCTGCAGCAGCCACCTTGAAATAGTCCGAACTGACCTTCCTTTGTGTAGTTGTATGCTGATTAATAAACAATGCTGATTCCACACTTCTTAGGATTCTGGTGGCCTTGATATAATATAGCAAGCCTGCTCTCCCACATAGACGTGAGACCGTGGGGTCTCAAATCCTTAAATCCTGCCACCCCTGGTCTGCTCTGCTTGTGTAGATCAGAATATAAACTGTAATGGCACCTGCAGCCAATTCCGTCCTATCTAGCCACAGCGTTTGCAATGTTTGCCGTCGTTGTGCTGATATTAGTGTCATAACTAAGGATGTAGCTGGAACCCCTTGGTGAAGTAATGTTAACGCATTTTCAATAACCAACTGCATATTCTTATAGTGGGAGAACTTGTATCAAGATCTCTTTAACATCTCGATATCCGGGTTGAACCCGACAGAGTGGTTCCCGTTTGTTGCAGCTGTAGTGTCTCTATAACTGAATTATTGTGAAATACCATTTAAGAATAAACTGGAAGATGTCAATAATCTGTGCCGTATTAAATGTAACATTAACATTTAAACAAAATCACTTCCGATCCCCTCAGTTGGAATGTACTGCTTTTTTGGGTGCTATCCCTGCACTCTGCAGTGAGCACATTCATGGCTTGATGTGACAACCTGAGCCACAAGTCAATCCATTCAAAATGTGTAAGTCAATAATTGTTTTATTATGCAAAGGCCGGTCTCCTGAACCACAGTTTGAACCAGCAAGTTTTTGTTTTTTGGAATAACCGTATACCGTTGTATTATTATGCCCGATGAAGTAGGCAACATGGCTGCTTAGCCAGTCCAATAGTACAAACCCAAGTGAGGTCTTGCTGACTATTTTAAGACCCGGCTAATGAGGCAAAAATGGAGGAAGACATAAAGAACATTCCTTCTTTTGTAGCGAGAATGTATTTCTCCGCACTTTTGTGCTACATATTTTTGCAATCAGTGAATAAACATGAACCTACATGTCGATATTCGATGTAGCGTTGAGCCATACTTTCATAATACTTTGAGATCCAATACCTATTCTGTGTTGTCATCGATCTGAACTGGATGATACACCAGTGGCAAAGGAGATTAGGTAATTATTACAGGATACTTTTACTTGATTGCCATGTGACTAACATATGTCACCATCGTAGTGTAGCAACTTGAAGTTGAGCATGTAGAATATGTATATTCGCTCAATAGCCCCTTACCCATGGGGTTCATCTAATGTATATATTTAGTTGATACCAACAATTGAAGAATTTGTAACTCATGCAAATCTCCAATACCTCCAACTAGAGATGGTATTCGGAACTTCTCACCTTAGAGTCCTTAGCATCAGTTTGTAATAACTGAATTCGACCGACCAAACTACTGGAGCAAGATCAAGTTCAAGTGAGTTTATTGTCATGTTCAGCAATGCTGAATACTGTTTTTTCATCATTGTGACTGAGGTAGCTTCAGCTGACAATAGCATAAGGTTGTTAACAATGGGCTACATGTCCTTTGAGAGGTCGCTACTTTGCACGATATCAATTCCTTGATTTAATTCAGCTACTATATTTCCAATTACTCTTGATGAAAATAAAAGGCAGTTTATAACAGGTTGCTATTAACTCCAATCTCTTGCCACAGGGCGGAGTCATAGGCTAATTAATAGTTAAAGGTAAATCCCAATGACCAACAAACAGTTTATCCCATTCCGCAATGTTTTACTTTTATTAGTACAGTTATATTGTCTTTGATAACCTCTGTAATGGGAATTGCATAGCATGGATCTTTGAGACGCTTACAAATCTGTTGTTAGTCAGGAAAATAAGTTTTCATATTCGGAAAGTTCATATGCCCAACACTCTCCATTTTTCATAATAAACATGCCACTCCTGCCTTATTCCCCTCAGCCAGATGTTTTTATCCTTTGTGTGTTGTATAACAATTGTAAATTTTACAACTTGTGAACGGTGCATTTACCCATGTTTTGGAAGTGCTATATCCACTTTGTTGAGTAGGGTTGGTAAGGTGCATGGAAGTTCTGAGCTATCATGCTGCCCCCAGTTCCAGTGAATCGCCTACTGCTGATGAGCGCCTGGGGTGCTTTCTGACATGATGACCTTTGCCCGCCGTTGACCTTAATTGATTCGTCTACCAGGTTTTCTTCCCCTGTTGAATAGGCCTACCTGAATAACAGATTTGGCGGCTGGCTCTCACATCCCCCTGTTGGCGCTGTTCATTGCCTGTGCTTCAGTATGTTCCATTGACTTCTTTAGAGCCTGGAGTCAGTTATATCTTGACCTTTTGCTCTCCCCTCCTAGTAGGTAGCCCTGAACAGGCGCTGCCGCAGGATACCTATACTGATATGAACCCATTGGACCTATACCCAAATAGAACATTCTGCTGGGATGGCAACTTTGTTGTCAGGAAAGGGTACCTTTGACACGTGCTCTTCATCCCTTGGGGTATGCCCCACCGCCATACCCCGAGGCTCAGTGGCAGCAGGATACTGACCCGTCTTGATCTCTGCCTCAAAGAGGGAGACCTGTAGCAGCTCTGTCAACTGGAGCTGCTGGTGCGGCCTGCAGAGGTGGAACGTCTGGCTCAACCTTACCATCAGAGTCGGGGTCAGAGCTAAAATGACCCATGGCTCGCGCCTCCTCATCTATAAAGGTGCTATCAAACAGTTCTCTACTAGATGCTGCTGGCGCCTTTTTGTTCAGAGTGGCGCTGACACTCCTCCTGCTGGCATGTGCCCTACTGTAGCACTGTATGCAACAGTTGCTGCATTTGGGATAGTGGTTTCAAACGCACTATCCAGCCCCGGTGAGGAATCATTCCCCGACTCCGTGGGCCTTACTAGCCAGCCCCGGTGGGGAATCATCCCCCGACTCTGTGGGCGTAGCAGACATATATGTGAATTTGAGCAACCCTGTTCCAGGCGTTGCCGGCACCCGCCTCTCGTAGAGGCCGGCGCTTTCTGACATGAAACAGCCCTGTACCAGGCGCTGCTGGTGCGGCTCTCCCGTAGGCCGGGGCTTTCATTCATGAAGCAGCCCTGCCAGGCGCTGCTGGCGCGGCCTGTCCCATAGGCCCGCACTATTACACATGAAGCAGCCTTATCTCAGGCGCTGCTGGCGCGGCCTGTCCCATAAACCCGCGCTATTAGTGTAGGCACACTAAATCAAAATCTTTAGTGCACAGCTTTACCTGTGAAGGGTTAAAGCAATTTTTAACCCTTCACAGCAACTTGTGCTAAACAAGAAGAATTTCATTGTCAGGGACATATGACAATAACTTTTTATGACTTTTAACTTTGCCTTTAACTTTTAACTTTAAGAAAAACACTATAACATACATTAAACTTTATTATTAAGAGAACAACGCTTGTAGCCCGACTCACCCGAGTCCAAATAAAGCTGAACGAGTCCTTTCTCACCAATTTTATTCCCTGCCTGGGGATCGACGTCTATGTGCCGCTGACCGCACTGTCAGCGACTCTGGCGTTATTTCCTTGCCATTCTAAGGCATCCCTGCAGGCTGGAAGCCGCTGACTGCCTTGTCAGCGGCTCCTTATCTCACAACCTGATCTTTTTGCCGGTTATCCGTTTCCGCGGGCGGACCGGGGTTTCCCCACAGTCCATAACCAGTTCACTCGCCGGACTGTGAAACTGGCAGGAAAACCTCTGTGAAGAGAGGCTCCTGCTTGAAAAAAACCCTGGTAAGTAAAAAAGAACGTACCTTCTAGGTTTAACTTGCCGCTCCTGCCAGTCTGGTGCTTGCGCCAATGTGGCTGACGTACTGACGCGCATGTGGCCTGGCTCATGTGACTCCGAAGTAAAATCTGCTGTGGTGGATGTTTATGTTAACTTTCATGTAGTTGTGTGTCTTGCTGCTTTTTTTTAGTATGGCTGTATGGTAATTCGATTTTTACCGTACCTTATGACAATAAACTGGCCTTTTCCTTGAAACCTTGACCTTGATTCATTGAAAGGATTCAGTTTGCAGATAGTTACAGATTTGAGAAGTAACCATATATTCAAAAATTAAAGAAAGAAAAGTGGGCTCCATATCTGAGGTAGGGTGTGCTGGCGTTGGAGAAGGTCACCAGAGGAGGTTTACGAGAATGATCCCGGGGATGATTGGATGAACGTATGATGAGTGTTTAACGGCACTAGGCCTGTACTGGCAAGGGGTTTAGAAGGATGAGGAAGGACCTCAATTAAACTTACCAAATAGTGAAAGGCCTAGATAGGGTGGATGTGGAGAGGATGTTTCCACTAGTTGGAGTGTCTAGGACCAGAGGTCATAGCCTCAGTATAAAAGGATGTACCTTTAGAAAGGAGATGAGGAGGGTGGTGCATCAGACTGTGGAGGCTGTAATTGGGTACGTTTAAGGCAAAGATGAACTGATTCATTATTTGTAAGGGTGTCAAGGGGTATGGGTAGGAGGCAGGAGAATGGGGTTGAGAGGGAAATATAGATCAGCCATGATTGAATGGTGGAGTAGACTCAATGAGCTGAATGGCCTGCTTCTGCTCATATGACCTATGAAAATACTGGTAATACTCAAGTTTGACAGTATCTGTCGAGAAGAAACCAGTCCAAAGTTTCAGGTCACTCCTGCTCATCAGAATGTTCAGTTTCCAACATTTGTTGTTTTTCATATTTTTCTTATCAACAGATAACCCTCAAGCTGTTAGGATAGAAGATCTTGAATTTGTTTGTGGGATATT
Organism: Raja brachyura; assembly: GCA_963514005.1. The sequence goes on along the minus strand of OY740785.1, from coordinate 24,078,448 downwards.
TGAAAATACTGTTAGGCTGCAGTGAAAATATGGCTGTATGGTGACCATATTTATTCGTATGGCTGTATGGTGACCACAAATTTCATTGTACCAATTGGTACATGTGACAAATAAATGTCTCTTGTCTTGTCTTGTCTCTTGTCTTGTGTTTTGATATTTCTGCGTAGCATGCAAAATACCTAATTGATTGTAAAGCATTTTGAGAGGGTTTGAAGATGTTATTTTTTCTGTTCAAGTTAGTACTTTATTATTACCCTAACACCATACGTAGACTCCATAAATTGTATTTGTTCTTTCTTCGTCTAATACTGGAATACATCGATCATGCAAAGCAGCTTTACAGTTTTGAGTATCTGGTCCAGTGATTTTGTAATACTGCCATCACCAATTGCACCTGAAAATCCAACTTGGTATAAATGTTTAGTTGCTAATGAATGAATTGGATATTTTCCCTTCTTCACTTAAAAAGCTTGCACATTCAGCAAAAGCTGCTGGCTTTATGCTAAGTAAGGACACTAGATAGATTATCGTGCATTCAGACAGAATGGTATTGGAATCTGAATAGATGGATTGCCAATTTGTAGGTTAATTGGCCTCTGTAAATTGCGGATAGTGTGCAGTGAGTGGATGAGAAATTGGGATAACACAGAACAAGTGTTCATCCGAGATTCTCCTGGAAAGCAGCTTGCAAGAAATCCACATGTGTAGAAAGGAACTGCAGATGCTGGTTTATACCAAAGAAGATAGTTACTCCAGCATTTTGTGTCCTTCTGCAGGAAATCCACTAGTGGTTTGCTCTGACTTTTACCTTGAATTTGAAGATCCTAAAGGCTAGTTTTGTCAGCAGCATATCAAAATGGATGGCCATGAAATCCTTCACCAGTGATAGCACTGACGATTGATTGGGATGGTGAAGATCTATCTGCTAGCTGAGACGTCAACAGACAGTTCTCACCAAGACAGTGCTGACTTTCTTGTGACTTGGTGATGAGCAAGGATTTTTTTTCAGTTTGTAGTGATGCATCATTGAACCAATCCCTTTGGGCCACCGGGTCCATGCCGACCATCGATCACCCATTCACACCTCTTCTATGTTATGTCAATTTTTCATCCACTCAGTACAGACTATCGGCAATTTACAGAGGCCAATTAACCTACAAATCCGAACGTCTTTGGGATAGAAACATAGAAACATAGAAAATAGGTGCAGGAGTAGGACATTTGGCCCTTCGACCCAGCACCGCCATTCAATGTCATCACGGCTGATAATCCAAAATCTGTACCCCGTCCCTGCTTTTTTCCCCATATCCCTTGATTCCTTAGAATGAATGGATTTAGGTAGTGATGGGGGAGGATGGGGAAAGAGAGAATGGAGCATCAGAGCATCATGGCTGATCATCCAAAATCAGTACCCTGTTCCTGCTTTCTCCCCATATCCCTTGATTCTGTTAGCCCCAAGAGCTAAATCTAACTCGCTCTCTTCAAAACATCTGGTGAATTGGCATACACTGCCTTATGTGGCAGAGAGTACTGGAGAAAATCCACGTGATCGCAGGGAGAACGTGCAAACTCCACACAAATGGCAGCCAAGGTCTGGATCAAACCGGGTGCCTGGTGCTTTGAGGCAGCGGCTCTACCAGCTGTGCCACTGTGCCACTGTCTTTGGGAGTTTGCGTTTTACCCAAAAATTAAATGGACATAAATTTTGTGTGATCAATATGTTTAATGGAAAACTGCAGGTTTCAAGTAACGTGAATGCTTTGATCCATAGGTTAGCGATCATAAAAGAGAAATTCATCTTACCAAGTGCAATAGTCACCTGGCCAAGTACATTTTTGTTTTTCTTTTCATTTTTCCATCCTCCCGGCCTGATTTTCAACAGAGTACAGCTCTCCTGCTGCTGCCTCTTGCCGGTGTATGGTTTTCTTGGCATTACAGAGAATCACGCATTTGTGCCAGAACTTTTCATGTTTAATAAGAACCAGGCTGAAATATATCTGCCCTAGTGTCAACAGACCAATAGATTGGCGCTTAAATAATTGTGCTAATAATCCAAAGCCCTGAACTAAAGATCCAAAGCAGCTGTTCAGATATCAGCATGGCAATTTAGGATTTAGTTATCTAAATAATCCATAATGAAAAATCTAGAACCAGTGTTGGCGACCATTGCCATAATAAAAAAAACTAAATTTCTTTGCAGTCCTTTCCTGGCCTGGCTTCCAGGGGAGATGATGGAATCAGTTACAATTATTACGTTGAAGAGGCATTTGAATTTATAGAGCATTGCTGGTGGCGCCGGCAGTGGCTGCCTCGCCAACAGTCTTTCTGTCCTTTCTCCTGTTTTGTTATTTTAAGTACATGTTAAAGAGTATGTTTTGGTGTTATCTGGTTTGTTTCATGTTGGGAGTGGGGGTGTGGAGTCTGGAGAAATTTTATTTCAGTCTCTTACCTTGCAGGAGATGCGATTGTTTTCCGGGTCGTATCTCCGGTCGCTCTGCGGCCTAACATCATGGAGCAGGCGACCTTGCATGGGACAGACTTTTAGCCGTGGACTTACCATCGGAGCCGATTCCTTGCCTGGGATCGATGCTTCCGACAGCGGCTTGCGGAGTTCGACATCGAGGAGCTTGAAGTCTCGGGTAGAGTCTGATGTCGGGAAAAAGTCGCAGGGGGTTCGACCAGCCCCGACTCGGGAGTCCGGTTACCCAGTCCGGGGAGCTGAGATCCCCCCGATGCGGGAGCTCGATTGCCCCAATTCGGAGGGCTCGACCACCAGTTGCGGGAGCCAAGATCGCCCCGACAACAGACAGTTCGAGTGCCCCGACCGTGGGAGTACAGAGAAGGGAAGAAGGTTGAACTTTTTTTGCCTCCCACCACAGTGAGGAATGTGGGGGAGTCTCTGTGGTGGATGTTCATGTTGAAACATTTATTTGGGTGCTTTATTGCTCTTTATTGGTATGATGACTGTATGGCAAACCTGAATTTCACTGTACCTTAATTGGCACATGTGACAATAAACAACCTTTGGATGGACACTTAAATGGGCAAGGCATTGAAGGATATGGTCCTAATGCAGGCAATTGGGATTAATGTAGTATAGATGGGGCAGAAGGGTCAGTGTGGACGGCGTGACACAAACGGTACGTTTCTGATGAAGGATCCCGACCTGAAACGTCACCTGTTCTTTTTCTCCAGAGATGCTGCCTGACCCACTGAGTTACTCCAGCATTTTGTGTCTATCTTTGGTATAAACCAGCATCTTCAGTTCCTTCCTACATGGGGACGTTTCTGCGTTGTACAACTCCATGACCGACGCCTAAAATGTGGCGACTCTTGTGTAGTGACTTAGTGTGGTCTATGCTTATGCTTAATATGATTGTCACCAAACTGTATGCAAACAAAGAATCTCACTGTACTTAGAGCACGTGATAATAAGTAGCATTGACAGCACCGGGAACAATGTGATTGGTTCTCAACTGTGCTGTATTAGCCTGTGCTAAACAGCTAGGTTGCAGCAAGATGCTTTGATGAATTAAATTGATTGATACTTTCAAGGGAGAGCTGGATAGAGCTCTTAAAGATAGCGGAGTCAGGAGATATTGGGCGAAGGCAGGAACGGGGTACTGATTGGGGATGATCAGCCATGATCACATTGAATGGCGGTGCTGGCTCGAAGGGCCGAATGGCCTACTCCTGCACCCATTGTCTATTGTCCATTGAAAGATACAGCATGAAACAGACCCTTCGGCCCACCGCGTCCACGGCGACCAGCGATCCCCGTTCGCACTCGTTCCATGTTATCCCACTTTTGCATCCACTCCAGAGGCCAATTAACCTACATATCTGCACGTCTTTAGGATGTGGCAGGAATCCGGAGCATGATGGTTCATGGGTGGAATGAGTGACAAAGACCTGAGATGAAAAGGTTTTCAGAAGAGTAGTGAAATGTAAAGACAGAAGGAGGGATATAGGTAGGTTAGGAGGGAAAAAGATGGGGGTATATTGGGAGAAATGAGTGAGGGGGGAGGAAGAATGAACAAGATAAACTTTTATAGATTTGCTGTTTCCTTTCCGTTTGGGCTTACAGTGTAGATCAAAATCCTATGAGGTACAACATTGATGGATGTCATCAAATTGCTATTTTCCCTCGATCCAGTATGGAAACAGGCCCTTCGACTGACCAAGATGCCCCATCTCAACTAGCCCCATATCCCTCTCAACCTTTCCTACCCATATACCTCTGCAAGTGTCTTTCAAATATTGTTGTTGTACCTGCCTCATCCACCTCCTCTGGCAGCTTATTCCACGCACCCACAACCTTCCAGGTGTTTCTTTGTCAAACAAAATCATGTCATTAATTGGTGGAGTTTGTAAACCAAAATTGAAAAGAAAATTATTTTTTAAGCAAACTATTCTTGGGAATGTACTTAGAATTGTACTTTGTATTTCTCTTAATTGAATGAAGGGATGTGGCAAACACATATAGTCTTCATTAGAGAGAGAGTTAATAATGATTGATGGCAGCTATTTATTTCCAATGGAAGAATGACGGAAATAAATGCCTTTATATAGTTCCATTTCTTTTTTCCTTGCTTTTTACAGCTTGAAGAATCTACGCACTTCATAGAGACACAGCAGATATTCCTTGAGAGGCTGTGAATGCCTGTCACTAATAACATTGATCCTATTATTATTATGTCTCTGAGTTTGAAGTTTCTCATCGTTGAATTTAACTTTTTAATTAGAGTGCTCATTTTCAGTATAGATAAAAGAGAGTGGACTTTGAATCCAAGTGACCATTCTTCTACCAAGCAAGCAGTAAAGCCCCTGTCCCACTTTCACGACCTATTTGGCGACCTCTGCCGAGTTTGCCCTTGACTCGTACTCGCAGCATGGTCACCACGAGGTCGTAGGAGGTCTTCGTAACTCTTCCTCACGCTCGTGAATGGTCTCCGCGTACTCGTGGCCCAAAGTAGGTCGCGGCGTTTTTCCAGCCTGATAGAAAATGTCCACCAGTAAAAAAAAGGTTGGCATGGAAAAAATTGATACTTTTTATTCGTAGGGAGGTCGTAGGTAGTCGTAGTAGGTCGTGATGGTAGTCGTAGGTAGTCGTAGGTCGGTAACTGGCCCGTGAAAAAAATGCAAACGTGACATCATTTTATCATGTGATCATTTTCCACTCGTAGCTAGTTGTAGTTGGTCTTAAGTGTGGAAGACTGAGGTCGAGGGGGTCGTAGGAGGTCGTAGACATAGTCGTAGGAGGTCGTAGACATAGTCGTAGGAGGTCTTTTTGGCGAGTCAACACGACCTTGACATTTTTTTCAACTCTAGGGTCTTCTAAACTCGTGGATTAGGTCATCCAAGTGGGACATGCCCATAACATAGCTTTCCTGCTACCTCTGCCATCTTTCCTTTCCCACCCCATCCAACCCAAACGGAGCGGATGAGAGAGTTGGATAAGATAGAACGAGCTTGAACGGGTGATTGATCGTCAATGAGGACCCAGCGGGCCGAAGGGCCTGTTTCCACACTGTATTTTTCAGTCATAAAATATCCCACAAACCCGAGCTGAAGCAAGTTATGCTCGGCCCCAAGGGACTGACTAAGAAGGAATATAATAGACACAGGAATTAGTCAGACACAAAAAGCTGGAGTAACTCAGCGGGTCAGGCATCTCTGGAGAGAAGGAATAGGTGATGTTGTGGGTCGAGACCCTTCTTCAGGACTGAAGAAGGGTCTCGACCTGAAACGTCACCCATTCATAAGGTCAAAAGGATTAGGAGTAGAATTAGGCTATTCTGCCAATTAAGTCTACTCATGGCTGATCTATCTCTCCCTCCTAACCCCATTCTCCTGCCTTCTCCCATCAACCTTTGACACCCGTACTAATTATTCCTTCTCTCCAGAGATGCTGTTTGTCCCGCTGAGTTACTCCAGCTTTTTGTGTCTATCTACGGTTTAAACCAGTATCTGTAGTTCCTTCCTACACCAGAGGAATATAATTATGTATGCAGAAGCTATAAAACGGAACCACAGCACTGCAGTGGGGAAAAGATCAAGGGAGTGGGTCTCGTTGTATCTACCTTTCAAAGAGCCTGCACTGATGACTTAATGGGCCTCCTATGCTGACAGGATTCTATGAATTTTATAAGAAAGAGGATTTATCTTTTAAAATGTGATATCGTTTAACCTTCAGGTCCCTGGTCCTCTCCTTCCCCAGTGTATTCCATATTTATTTGGTTATTGAAGAAATGGCGTCTGGATTAGATTTTGGATTCCACTCATATCTTTTAGATGATGCATCAACATCTAATGGCTCATATGGGAAATTTCTTGTGTGGGGGAGAGGAATCCAGTATCGTGATGACCAAAATATGAATGTTCAGCCATTTGAAAAAAACCTCCATGATGAATGGATTAAAGGCCATTGTGTGTTGAGTGAGATCGCACTCTAATGAACTGATAATGACCATTATTTGTTTAAACTGTTCAATAATATCAGTAATGATCTGATGCAGCTTCAAAAAGAATCCTCTAAATTGTTTCCATATGAATACGCCGTGACCTTATTGAGATGTATGTTCAGACTCTAAACCATATCCATTGTTATCAGGCTTCCGAATGATCCTTCCACAAGCTTAGGGTACAGTACGATTCACCTTGACCTTATTGCGGACATTGGACTTTGTCTCTAGAACTGCTGTGCTTCAATGCTAAGAACAATATTCTGCATTCTGAATGTTTTTGCTCTACCTTTAATACTTGACGTTTGGGTTGAATATATTCTTGTATAGTATTATCTAGTTTGATTGGATAACATGCAACGAGCTTTGCGCAGTACCTCAGTACACTTGACAATAATAAACTTAATCTTGACTCCTTGTACTAATTTTCAGCATCTAGTTGTCCTTAGTTTCGGAAAAGCACAATACCGCAGTATTGTCCTCAAACTCATATTGATCAGGTTTAATAAAATAGTCTTGTTTGCATTCTCTTTTTATGGTTTTACTCAGAAGAGTTCACACTAGACTGGTTGATGTGAAAGTCATTACCAACTTGGTGCTCAGAGTATAATGTAATTAAACTGGAAAGCGTGCAAAGATAAACGAGGATGTTGCGCGACTCGAGGGGCTGAGCTATAGGGAGAAGTTGAGCAGGCTAGGACTCTTTTCCCTGGAGCGCAGAAAACTGAGGGTTGACCTTATAGATGTAAAATCATGAGGGGAATAAATAGGGTAAGTGCACAGAGTCTTTTACCCAGGGTAGAAATATTCTGAACAAGTAAACAGGTTTAAGGTGAGAGGGGGAAGCTTTACCAGGGTCCTCGTGGGTTTTCCCCGGGTGCTCCGGTTTCCTCCCACACTCCAAAACGTGCAGGTTGTAGGTTAATTGGCTTGGGTAAAAATTGTCCCTAGTTTGAAGTGTGTGCTAGTGTGACAGGCTGAGGACTCGCTCACCATGGTCAATGGACCGAAGATCACCCGCCGTAGTTCGATGATGGAGGACCCGCCAGTGAGCCCGGCTCGCACACCGTGGACTCTGAACTCGGCCCCAGGCCATCATTGTCGATGGGATCCGTGCTGTCGAGGGGAACCGTCGAGAGGGAGGTGAACCGTTGAGAGGGAGGGCAACTGTCGAGAGGAGGGGGAGAGTGGAGAGTGATGGGGAGAGTGAGGGGAAGAGTGGAGAGAGAAGGAGAGTGGAGAGAGGGTGGGGGAGTGGAGAGAGAGTGAAAAGGGGAGAGGGTGAGTGTAGAGCGAGGGGGAGTGTACAGCGAGAGGAAGCATCGAGAGGGCGCGGAACAGTCGAGAGCACGCGGAACCATCGAGGGGAAGAGTGGAGAGAGAAGGGGAGTGTGGATAGAGAGAGAGGTGGAGAGTGAGGGGGAGAGTGGAGGGGGGGAGAGTGATGAGAAAGGGGGGAAATGGAGCGAGGGGGAGAGTGGGGTATGAGGGGGAGAGTGGAAAGAGAGTGGAGAGAGTGAGAGAGGTAGTGGAGAGTGAGGGAACCCAGTGGAGGGATGCCGAGAACAAAGGGGGACCCGGTAGGGTGTGAGGGGGAGGGAGGCTGCCGCCAACGGGGCGGCAGGTAGTTGATAGAAATGCTGGGTGAACCTTTGTAACTGCCGGTGCCCGACACGTAGCCTTGGTGAACTCTGCTGTACGATTTTACTGTGTTGTACGCAAAATAAAGCATAGTTTATTGTCATATGTACAGAGGTACAGTGAAAAGCTTTTCTTGCGTGCTAACCAGTCAGCGGAAAGACAATACATGATTTACAATTGAGCCATTTACAGTGTACAGATAAATTATAAGGGAATAACGTTTAGTGCAAGGTAAAGCCAGCAAAGTCCGATCAAAGATAGTCCGAGGGTCACCAAAGAGGTAGATAGTAGTTCAGGATTGCTCTCTAGTTGTGGTCGGATGATTCAGTTGCCTGCTTGCTCTACTGCTGCCTCATTGACTGATAGTACCATTGCTAGTTTCTCTGCTGCATTACAATTTATAGTCATAGTCGAAAAGGCCTGTCCCACTTACGTGTCCTTGGCTTGTAAATGACGCAACCTCGTGGTCGCTTGAGGCGTACGGGCACCGTATGGTCGCGCAGGGCCGGTCCTACTTAGAAGCGCGGAGGGGTATGGAGTTGTGTGGGGCCGGTCCCGACATCGCGCAGGGCTCCGAATTTCTTGCAGTGAAAGAAATCTTTGCGCGCCAACGGCCTATCGCTGAACTGACGGCCAAAGTGGGACAGGCCCAAAAATCTCACCTTCAACATCAGCCGAACTCGGCCTGGGGTTCACGGCCGTTGCAGTCCGGATCCGCCCCCACACCTACTCCCAGACCGGGGCCAAGAAAATTGAAGATAGACACAAAATGCAGGAGTAAATTAGTGGGACCGGCAGCATGTCTGGAGAGAAGCAATGGGAGATGTTTTGGGTCAAGACCCTTCTTTTCAGACTGAAGACGAGTCTTGACCCGAAACGTCACCCATTGCTTCTCTCCAGAGATGCTGCCGGTCCCGCTGATTTACCCCTGCTTTGTGTCCATCTTCAAATAACGTCACACGCTCCAGACAGCATGTAATCGCGCCCAACCTTCGCTCGACCGTCTCAGAGGTCGCGTAATTTGAGTGCCAAGGACACGTAAGTGGGACAGGCCCTTAACAGCGTAGAAACACGTCCTTCGGCCCAACTTGCCCACTCCGGCCAACATGTACCTTCTGCACTCGTCCCACCTAAGAACATCGTTCCATAACATGGTGCCCAAAACCGAACATAATACATTCTCTAAATGCGGTTTACTCTTAATTAATCTAAAAATGTATTTGACAATACAATGTAAAACACTAGAGTTATAGAGATGCGTTACTTGACTGGAATTTGTCGAATTTAAAATTGATAAAGTATTAGTAATTGAGGCAACCATGTATTTGGCCAGAGAAGGAAAAATTGCAGAGTAACTAACTGACCAAGAAGGGGGGTACACAAAACTGGCCTTCTGGCCCAACCTATCAATGCTAACCGAGTACCTGACCTCGTCCTATTTGCCTGCGTTTGGCCCCGTCTGTTCCTATCCATGAACCTGCCCAAATGCCACATTTAGAGGCCACGTTAAAGAAAGGATGTGGAGGCTTTCTGGAGGGTGCCTAAGATGTTCACCTGAAACGTCCTGGATTAGAGAGTATTAGCTACAAAGAAAGTTTGGACAAACTTTCTTATGGAACGTCGAACGCTGTGGAGCGACATGGTAGAAGTTATTTATCTCTTGGTTTCCTTTTAAAGTTTCTTTGTTCTCCATTCAATTCCCGGTTGGAATGTGCTATTTGTGTATGTTTCTCGATGTTAACTTTGAGACTTTTTAATTTTATTTACAAAAATACAATTATTCAATTACTAGACCAAGTGCGGACCCGTTGGGTCCCGTTCACCCAACGCAATATTCCACCACTCACCCATGGCCCCCAACTGAGCAGGCACGGCTCATTCCCCCTCATCCCCAGCATACCCGCCCCCTCCTCTTCACCCTCCCTCTTCTTTCCCCTCTCCTCCTCCCTCCCTCCCTCACCTCTCCCTCTATTTTCTTCAACCCTCCCTCAATAACCCCTCTCCCCTCCCTGCCACCCCTCCTCCCCCTCTATCTCCCTGCTCCCCCGCTCCTCACCTCCCCCCTATTCCACTCATTCTCTATAGCTGACAACAACCTGGCCCTTAACTCCAAGAAGACCAAGGAGCTCATTGTAGACTTCAGGAAGTCCAGGGGCGGCACGCACACCCCCATCCACATTAACGGTACGGAGGTGGAACGTGTTTCTAGCTTCAGGTTCCTGGGAGTCAACCTCTCCGACGACCTCTCTTGGACCCACAATACCTCAACTCTGATCAAGAAGGCTCACCAGCGTCTCTTCTTCCTGAGGAGACTGAAGAAGGTCCATCTGACTCCTCAGATCCTGGTGAACTTCTACCGCTGCACCATCGAGAGCATCCTTACCAACTGCATCACAGTTTGGTATGGCAACTGCTCTGTCTCCGACCGGAAGGCATTGCAGAGGGTGGTGAAAATTGCCCAACGCATCACCGGTTCCTCGCTCCCCTCCATTGAGTCTGTCCAAAGCAAGCGTTGTCTGCGGAGGGCGCTCAGCATCGCCAAGGACCTCTCTCACCCCAACCATGGACTGTTTACCCTCCTACCATCCGGGAGGCGCTACAGGTCTCTCCGTTGCCGAACCAGCAGGTCCAGGAACAGCTTCTTTCCGGCGGCTGTCACGCTACTCAACAACGTACCTCGGTGACTGCCAATCACCCCCCCCGGACACTTATTATTATTTATTCAAATCATTTGCTGTGTCGCTCTTCCAGGGAGATGCTAAATGCATTTCATTGTCTCTGTACTGTACACTGACAATGACAATTAAAATTGAATCTGAGCTACCGTCGTCTGTGTGAAAGAGCTGTCCCAGAGATTCCTATTAAATGTTTCCCCTCTCGACAAAAACCTACGTCCTCTAGTTTTCGATTCCCCTACTCTGGGTAAAAGACTGTGCATCCACTCTATCTATTCCCATCATGATCTTGTACTCCTCTATAAGATCACCCTTCGTCTTCCAGTATACTGTCCCATTCTGCCCAATCTCTCCCTCTGGCTCAGGCCCTCAGGTTCTGGCAACATTCTTATAAATCTTCTCTGCACCCTTTCCAGCTTAACAACATCTTTCCCACAGCAAGGTGTCTTAAAATGAACACAATACACAGCTGGTGTTTGGTCACCAGTCCAGTGTTCAGTGCTCTTCCAATGGAAGAGCATTTTGGGATCAGTGATCGCAAGTTTGAAGATAGTAATGAATAAGCATATATGTCTGGAGCTTGGGGGGGGGGCAAGTACTAAATTGAGGTAACGCAGATTACAAAATTACTAGGCAAGATCAAGTGGGACTAAAATGGAAGCAGCTGTTACTGGGTGAGTCCTCATCTGGCATGTGGGAGTTGTTTAAAGATCAACTGATCAGAGTTTAGGATGGGCATGTCCCAGGATGGAGGGCGGATAAGGATGGTAAGGTAAAGGAACCTTGCATGACAAAAGCGGTTGCAAATTTGGTCAGATAAAAGAAGGATGTCTATGTAAGGTTTAGGAAGTTGAAGTCAGACAGAGCCTTTGAGCAAAAGAAAGCAAGCAGGAAAGAACTCATGCAGGCAATTAGAAACGAGAGCGGAACTCGCTATCAAAACATGGAGGGGACGGGGAACACAATTTTTTGGCTGCCCCGCGTGCATGCGCACACTCACCCACACATGCGCGAGGCTTCGGAGGCTAAATGCGGCTCAACTCTGCCTGTCTCGCTGGGTTAACTACAGCCCTGTATGGACAGACGGGATACCAGCGCTGCTTCTCCACGCTGGCCGTATTTCCCGCAAGCCCAGGCAGGTTCACTTAGCGGGACAGGCAGAGTGAACTGGGTTTAGCGCTGGCTGTGGGCCTGGGGGCACCATGCCCATCTGACTCCCGACCTCTCTGGCCACCCATGGGGGGGGGGGGGGGGGGCACTCGGGTGGGGACGGGACAGCGCCAGAGACCTGGCCGGGATCGATCCTGGCTGTGGATGAGGCGCAGGTCTGTGACACGTCCCCCTCCTCCAATCGCCGCACTCTATCCGCAGTCCCACCCCCACCCCCCACTCATCCCTCCTCCAACCATCGCGCTGAATCAACATGTCCCGCCCCCATTACCTGCTGACTGACGTCTCTCTCGTCCAATCGGCGCCCTCGATCAGCATTCCCACCTCCACTATCTCGTGGAAAGCAGAGATTTTAAAATCCGGATGACGAAAACTTGAGGGGGATGTCCCCCACCTCTCAAAACATGGAGGGGACGTGTCCCCCCTGTCCCCCCCGGGTTTTCCGCCCCCTGATTAGAAGGACCAAAAGAGACCATGAGATGCAAGGATTCAAGAAATTCTCAAGGCTATTTTAAAAAGATTAAAAGATATTAGCTCTAAGGAGAGGTTGGATTGTTCACTGGAGCTTTGGAAGTTGCGGGAAGACCTGATAGAAGTGTATAAGGTTGTGGCAGGCATATATAAGGTAGAGAGTCTTTTTCTTTTCCCCAGGGTGAAATGTCAAATACTGGAGGTCACAGCTTGAAGATCAGAGCAAGAAAGTTTCAAGGGAATGCGCAGAATCCAGTTTACTTTTTACATAGAGGCTGTTCTGTCCTGGATGGAACCAAGTATCTACCTCCATTCGCATGTTTATTTCAGTTAGCATATTAAACAGTAAAAGAAAATCAAAAGGTTATAGACACTGGAAATCTGAAATGGAGTCATAGTGTGATAAAGCGTGGAAACAGGCCCTTCAGCCTAACGCCCAACATGTCCCAGCTACACTATTCCCACCTGCCCTCATTTGGTCCACATCTCTCCAAACCTGTCCTATCCATGTACCCGTCTAACTGTTTCTTAAGCGTTGGGATAGTCTCAGCCTCAACTACCTCTTCCGCTAATTTGTTCCATGCACCCAACATCTTTTGTGTGAAAAAGTTACCCCTCAGATTCCTATTAAATTGTTCCCCATTCACATTAAACCTATGCCTTCTGGTTGTCGATTCACCTACTCTGGGCAAGAAACTCTGTGCATCTACCCGATCTATTCCTCTCATGATTTTTGCACCTCTATAAGACCACCCCTCATCCTCCTGCGCTCCAAGGAATAGAGTCCAAGCTAACTCAACCTCTCCTTAAGGCTCAGGCCCTCTAGTCCTGGCAACATCCTCGTAAATCTTCTCTGTACCCATTCCAGCTTGATATAGGTAATGAGTAAATTTTAATAACGTCCAAATAAAAATCGAAAATATATGATAAGTATATATGTGGGCAATGGCAGATGGAGGTCAATTCGGACAAGTGTGAGATGCTGTACTTTGGGATATATGATAAATGTCAGAACCTTTAAGAGCATTGATATACTTTGGAATATGCTCCCTGAATATGACACCACAAGTAGACACGGTGGTAAGGAAGGTGTATGGTGTACTTGTCTTTTTCTGTTGGGGCATTGAGTGTAAATAACTTGTACATGGAATTGACCATCTGCAAAGCATATGAATGACATAGATGCAGAGAATCTCTTGCCCAGACTAGGGAAATCGAGGACCACAGGATACAGGTTCAAGGTGAAGGTGGAAAAGATTTAATAGGAATCCGTGGGGTAACCTTCTCACACAAAGGGTGGTGAGTGTATGGAACAGGCTGATAGAGGAGGTAGTTGAGCAGGGACTATCCCAACATTTAAGAAACAGACAGGTTTAGGACAGGTTTGGAGGGATATTGACCAAGCATAGGCAGGTGGGCCTAGTGTAGCTGGGACATGTGTGGGCAAGTTGGGCTGAAGGGCCTGTTTCCACAATGCATCACTCTATGACAGATAATGAGATTTTCCTCTTCTATTGACAATTATGGAATTGATTCTATTTCTCAACAGTTCACAACATTTTCTTCACAGTTTACTTTCCTATCTATTTTAGTGTCCTGAGAATGTAGTAGTTATATCCTTCCTTCCCTCATCTCAACCTTTTTATAAACTGCAAAAGCCTGAGGCCTCAGCACAATGACATCTTGAACCGACCTACACAACCCTAATATTATCTCGAAAATGAAATAGCATAGTCCACCTCCATCTGCCATTTCTCACACATATTTCTTGCATTTTTCGCACATATTTCTTATATTTTTTACTTCAGACTTCCAGCATCTATAGCTTTTCGAGTTTCTTTTACCATCCGGGCTCTTGTGCTGCAATTCTTCTCTCAATATCACCCCATCTCTCTTTTCATCTTTTAAGACATTGTAAAAGGCTGCTTGCTCTTTCATCTTTGGATTGTAAATCTGAAGCATATAAGAACTTTTCTCCATGTCAAAATTGTACAGAAGTGCAAAATGTTACTGTGATTGTTCTTCCCATCATTATCCATTATTGTCTATCAACCAGCATTTAAAGGTTAAGTATTCAAATATATCTGACTATTAAAAAAAATTCCAACAAGTTGTTTGTGCTGTCAGCCATCCAGTCGTCATACGTAAATATGAAGAGGTTTCTGGAGAGATTTCTGCATCCTCATTTCACTCTCTTTTTCTCCGGGCCCACTCTTGACAAGAGTCGGAAAAAATACTCAACCCACTAAAAATACTATATGGAACACAGAACAGTAGAGCACAAAACAGGCTCTCCGGCCCACAGTATCTGTGCTAAACATGATGCCGAGACCAACTCTTATCTACCTGTGCATAGTGCATATCCCTGCCCATCTATGTGCTTACACAAAATGTTTCCTCAATCCCACTACTTCAACCTGCACCCCTGGTAATGTATTCCAGGCAACTACCACCCTCTGTTGTAAAAACATACTTGCCCTGCACATCTCCTTAACCTATTGGCCCTCTCTCCTTAAATAAATGTTCTCTGGTATTTGAGTTTCCCATGCTGGGAAAAAGGTTCCGACTGTCTACGCTATCTATTCCTCTCATAATTTTATATTCTTTTATCAGGTGTCACTTCAGCGTACCAGAGAAAATAATTCAAATATGTCCAATCTCTCTCTCTGTAAGAAAACCCTCTTAATTTTTTTTGAGCTAGAAGGTCCATGCCTACCAGCGTTCATGCGGACACTAGTTCTATCCTACACTTGAGGGACAATTTACAGAAGCCAATTAACCTACAAATCAACACATCTTTGGGATGTGGGGGGAAAGTGGAGCAGCTGGAGAAAAACCCACACGGTCACAGGGAGAATGTACAGACAACACCCGTAGTCAAGATTGAACCCGGGTTCCTAGCGCTGTCAGGCAGTAACTGTACCACTGCACTGTAATCCAGGCAACATTCTGATAAAACAACATGGTAATCACAACATGGCTGAACTGGTGAAGTCTGGCATGAGAGGGCTTGGAATGTATGTCGAAAACTATTCTTAAGGGCCTGTCCCACTGTACAAGCTAATTCAAGAGTTCTCCCGAATTTCCCCTGATTCGAACTCGGAGAATTACGGTAATAGTCGATCGTAGGTACTCGGGGCTCTCGTGGACTCGAGTCCTCACGAGCTAACGCGTTTCCCGAGTACCTGCCGTTAGCGTTACGAGCCGCTAAGAGACTTCCCGAGGTCCGACGTACCCGCTACGTACATTCTACGTGCTTACCATGAGTTTGATTTTTTTTAGACTCAAGAGAGCTCTTGAATTACCTCGTACAGTGGGACAGGGCCTTTACCAAAACCCGGTCAGGATTCCCACTGAAGAGTAACATCTAGGAGAAACATTTAACAACTGAAGCAGATCAGATCTTAAACAATGACGAGACAGAGGTCAG
The DNA here is from genome assembly GCA_963514005.1 of Raja brachyura. Next base: position 24,062,597 of record OY740785.1, on the reverse strand, counting down.
GGAGGAGATGGAGAGCCTAGTAAAATGATGTGAGGACAACAACCTTCCCTTCAATGAGAGCAAATAGTGGGAGCCGGTAATCGCTTCATGAAGATACACACAAACAGCTGGAGTAATTCAGTGGGTCAGACAGCGTGTTTGGAGAAAAGGAATAGGTGATGTTTTGTGTTGAGACCCTTCTGGAAGTTGGTTGGGTTTCTTGCCCCAGTCCGTGTCAATGGTATTGAAGTGGGTGGTGCGTATGTGGACCAAACTGCCAAAGGAGGTAGTTGAGGCAGGTTCTATAACAGCATCTAAGATACATTTGTGCAGGCAAATGCATAGGAAAGGTTTGGGGGATATGGGCCATACTTGGGAAGGTGGGATTAGTGTAAATGGGCCATCTTGGTCAACATGGGCAAGTAAGACCGAAGGGCGTGTTTTGAATGGTGTGTGATTCTACCCAGGTAAATGTGCTGTCAGATGACGCAAAAATATTTTGGAACACTAATAATGGCCTGGCTCAACATACAATCTTGCTCCTGTCAAAGGCTCCAAGCTGACACTATCCCAAAATAATGGCCGTCTCTCCCCTTTGATTCTGCCCAGTAGTTCCAGCACTGACTCCTGCTTAACTGATGCAGTGTGTGAGATTCCTCAATTGCATCAGGCATATCTTTGGCTTTAGATGCTGCAAAATGTTTGTGAAGCAAGCCCACAATCAGATTATTCATGTTCGTAAGTTCCAGGAGCAGAATTAGGACATTTGGCCCATCAAGTCTACTACGCCATTCAATCATGGCTGATCGACCTTTCCCTCTCAACCCCATCCTCCTGCCTTCTCCCCAACCCCTGACACCCGTACTAATCAAGAATCTGTCAATTTCCTATCTATTTATCTGTCCAAATTTATTTGTAATATTATTATTCCCTCCTCAAATATTTCCACTGCCAGTCGTTCCATATACCCACCATTTTGCTCTGCCTGGGAAGAATTAAGCGGAACTGTGTGTGCTTACCTGTTTCAGATTCTGCATGTGAATACTTGTTTTTTTTTTTAATCCCCTTCCAGTGTCCTTGCAGGTTACAATGGGACAATTTTTGCTTATGGCCAAACGGGCAGTGGCAAGACCTTCACTGTCACAGGCGGAGCTGAGCGCTACAGCGACAGAGGCATCATTCCCAGGACACTCTCGTACATGTTTGGGGAGTTTCAGAAGGTAAAACGTCTCGTCTGTCAATGTGTGGCTCGTACTGCAGTAGTTGGGGGATTTGGTTAACACACAAAGTGCTGGTGGAAGATTCATGAGTTTAATTTAGTTTAGAGATACAGCGCGGAAACAGGCCCTTTGGCCCACCGGGTCCGCGCCGACCAGCGATCCCCGCACGTTAACGCTATCCTATACCCACTTGGGCCAATTTTGACATTTACTAAGCCAATTAGCCTACGTACCTGCCCCATACTACCAACCGAGATCTTCGGTTTCCTCCCACACTCCAAAGACGTACAGGTTTGTACGTTAATTGGCTTGGTAAATGTAAGAATTGTCCATAGTGGGTGTAGGATAGTGTTAATGTGTGGAGATCGTTGGCCGACGTGGACCCGGAGGGCCGAAGGGCCTGTTTCCGCGCTGTATATCTAAACAGAGCTAACCAGTTGTTAGTCCAACAGCAGTGGTGTTGTCTGTGAATTTAAAGAGTTGAAACTGTGTCCAGCTACAGAGTCATGGGTGTAGAGTGAGTAGATCACAGGACTGTTCTACGGAAGATGGTTAACAAGAATGATTCCAGGAATGAGTGGGTTAGCATATGATGAGCGCTTGACAGCACTGGGCCGGTACTCGCTGGAGTTTAGAAGGTTGAGAGGGGGACCTAATTGAAACTTACAGAATAATGAAAGGCATAGATATAGTGGATGTGGAGAGGATGTTTCCACTGGTGGGAGAGTCTAGGACCAGAGGTCATAACCTCAGAATTAAAGGGTGCTCTTTCAGAAAGGAGGTGAGGAGGAACTTCCTTAGTCAGAAGGAGTTAATCTGAGGAACTAATTGCCACAGAGGGCTGTGGAGGCCGTCAGTGGATATTTTTAAGGCAGAGATAGACAAATTATTGATTCGAATGGGTGTCAAGGGTTATGGGGAGAAGGCAGGAAAATGCCATTAGCAGGCAGAGATCAGCCACGATTGAATGGCGGAGAAGATTCGATGGGCCGAATGGCCTAATACTATAACGTGAAGTTGTGAACTTGTGACTGAGCATACAACCTGGAGGTGCCTCCTTGCTGACGGTTATCGAGGGTCAGTGGGTCAGGCAGCATCCGTGGAGGGAATGGGCATGCACCATTTTGAGTTGGGACATCTTCTTCAGTGATGGAGTAGGGGAAAGAAAGCTGGAAAAAAGAGCGGCATGTGATAGGGGGATATTGGTGGAGGGGAATGGGGGTATGTTATGGGTGGAGTAACTGACCAAGGCTTGAGGTGAAAAAGATTAAAAAAAGGGTGTCAGAAGGAGAGAAAAGGAGAAGTGAAAGGACTTGGTTGCATCCACCAGTGAAGTAAAAATGTTGACATTTATAAAGTCTCGAATTAGAGAATTATCTTAGTGTCATACAGATAGTCTTGTAAAGAAAATATTGAGATGAGGATGAAAGAATCACAGCAGATGTGGCAACAAAAAGACCATAGAGTGCAAATGTGTTCTTGCTCCCTTACGCTAAATCTGCACAAGACTCTTGTAGCAGCCGTGCAATGTGCGTCCAACTGACTCTTGTCACACCGAATTTCAGAGGTGGACAAATTTTGTGCGGCACGGTGGCGCAGTGGTAGAGTTGCTGCCTTACAGCGCCAGAGACCCAGGTCCGATCATGACTAAGGGTGCTGTCTGTACGGAGTTCGTACGTTCTCCCCGTGACCGGGTCGGTTTTCTTCTGGTGCTCCAGTTTCCTCCCACGCTCCAAAGACGGCCAGGTTTGTAAGGTTAATTGGCTTTGGTAAAATTGTAAACTCCCTAATGTGTAGGATAGTGCTGGTGTACGGGGTGATCGCTGGTCGGCGTGGACTCGGTGGGCTGCAGGGACTGTTACCGCACTGTATCTCTAAACTAAACTGGATGAAATGGGAACAGGGCTGAAATTTAGTTTGCATTTAGTACAGATAGGCAAGACATTTCTATGCTTTTTTTTAACCTTTGGTTTCAATGGTCTTTTAATTGTTCTGCATATCATGGCACGTGTGCGTTTAATGCCGAGGAATTTTAACAAAAGCCTTTTTCTAACATAGACTGGGTACTTCATATTTGGCTCTTGTGGAATGCCCTTTCTTTTAATATCCTCTTTATATATTGGGCATTGCTAGCATGGCAATTATGTATGGCCCATCCAAATTGGCCTTTGCACTGACTGATGTGGCTTGCCGGGTTATTTCAGAAGGCCATTAAAGGTTAACCCCATCAATGTGGTATTTGACTTGCATGTTAGCCAGACCAGGTATCTGCAGAAATTTCTATCCCTGAAAGAATTTGGTTATCCCCAGTAATTAGTTAATTGTCACCTGTTTCAAATTCTGCTCGTGAATACAGGTCCTCCAATGATTTTCCGGCAACTGATGGTCCACCGCATCACACGTGAAAGTCACCCCCCACTGCCCCATCCCCTCTGAAAATGCGGCGTCTAGGTCGGGTGAGGTGGCCGATCTTGACCGTGTCGGGTCAAGTTTGTCCCCTATTGCCGAGGGTCTGTAAATGGACCTGCGTGGGAATAGTTCAGATGGGGTATCTTGATATTCTTGGGCCGAAGGGCCTGTTCCCATGTTGTTTGACTCAATAGCCCAATGGCATGACCATATCCGTGGTGCTTAAAATGTGCATCAGCCTGCAGGTGGACCTTCTTATCCATAGCCCCCATCCTTGTGCCTTGCCCGAGCTCCTTCACAAGCTTTGTAATTGTGGAGCTAATGGAAAAAATAGCCTTTGTGCACTAAATTACCCAATGCCACAGCGAGAGGCGGCAGCACCCTGCTCGCTGAAGCTGTGCAGTGAACAATTATGTTCTATTTTACCCCCCCACCCGCCACTCGCCCTCCGGGGTCAGGGAAAGAGCGTTCACGTTGCGGCCCTGTTTCCACCAAGCTTTCCACCACCACGCACAAGAAGCGACAAGACAGACACCATTGTATGCAGATGCCGAGAAGTGCGTACAGCTCTGGCTGAACAACTTCTAATCTTGTGTGTGGACTCGATAAGAAGAAGCCCTCCAATCCTTCCCTATAATAAAATGTCAACCGAATGTGTATAAAATCATGAGAGGAATGGATTGGGTAAATGCAAAGAGTCCAGAGGAGGGATTTCGAGAACCAGAGGACATAAGTTTAATGTGAGGGGAAATTTAATAGGGACCTGAGGGTTAATTTTTTTTTACACAAAGGGTGGTGGGTGTATATAGCGAACTGCTGGAGGAGGTAGTTGATGCAACGTTTATGAGACATTTGGACAGGTACATGAGTAGAACAGGTTTAGAGGGATATGGGCAGGCAGGTGGGACTAGTATAGTTGAGGCATGTTGATCGGTGTGGACAAGTTGGGCCTGTTTCCACTCTGTATTGCTGTATGACTCCATGAATGGGAAGTATCTAACCTGAAGGTACTTGAATAAATGGTTGCAGGAAACTATTGTGCTGCAAATCTGAAAATGAAAAGGTTAAATTGTGGTGGTTGCCACTCTAGATTATACACCCAAACATCTTTTCTTGGACTCGTTCACTGTTTTATTTTTGTTTCATTTCTCTTGGATCAGGACAGCAGCAAAGTCTACACAACCCACATTTCTTACTTGGAAATTTACAACGAATGTGGTTACGATCTCCTTGATCCTCGTCATGAAGCTTCCAAACTTGAAGACTTGCCGTAAGTTCAATTAACTTTGGCTGCTCTGTTACTTGATCTGCTCTTTTGTTTTTGCTCCCGCTGCACCAGTTCATAGAAGGAAAAATATTTACAACTGCAAAAGAAAAGATTGTGGGACATTTCAAAATTTTTACTCATCCACAACATCGGTTGCCTGTTTATGACTTGGAAATCCTTTATTGACTCATTGTTTCTGAAGGGTCCTGATTATGGCTTTGAAGATCGTGTGGTTATGTTTTTTTATGTTTGAAGTTATTTTTTGTTTATTTTTCACTTTTATTGAGGGATAGCAAAACCAATTGCTCTGATCTCACAGAGGAATGAGCAGCCACCAAGTTTAGTTTAGTTTAGAGAGCCAGCCCGGACACAGCCCACCGAGTCCGCGCCGGCCAGCGATCACCCCGCACATTAACACTACCTTACACACACTCGGGGCAATTTACACGTACACCAAGCCAATTGACCTGCATACATGTACATCTTTGGAGTGTGGGAGAAAACCCACGCGGTCACGGGGAGAACGTACAAACTGCACAGACATCACGTAGTCAGGATCGAACCCGGGTCTCCGGAGCTGCAAGCGCTGTAAGGCATCAACTCTACCCCTGCGCCAACATGCCGCCCAAAAGTTAATGTGGGGCTCTCAATGCAGTGGTATGAATTAGAGAATGGTAATCATAAAAAAAACTAACCAAGATGAAAGAGAGAGAGAGGTGCTTTATTGTCACATGTCCCAAAATGGATCAATGAAATTCTTAAAAGCAAGAATGAAGGGCCAATTAAATAAAACTCCTGTCTTCTGTAAATCAGGGGTGGAAATCCTGGGTGGGACTGGGGGGACACATGCCCCCCTCCACTTTGAGAGGTGGAGGACGATCCCCCACCCCCATGTTTTGTAATCCGGATGCTTTCTAAGGGCTGAATCGGCCCATTCGCGGGGCTATTCAGCGCCCTGCGCAGCTTAAAATCAAACTGCTGCATTGAGGCGATCGAGGCTCCCGATGTTGAAGCCCCCGCCGGCGGATGAAAGACCCCGTGAACGGGCCGATTCAAGCCCCACGATTCGGGGCGGACGAAGCTGCTGTCGCTGGAGTTCGGAGTCGGTCACCAACCAGGTCAGCTCCCGATGTTACCGTCCATAGGGCCCACGGACGAAGCCTCGCGTGTGGGGGCCGCCAATAAATTGTGGCCCCCGCATGTTTTGACAGCAATTTCCGTGCCTGCTTCTGTTTGCTATTTCTTATGACTCATAAGATACATGACTCATACTATTTGAGTGATTCCTGCCTGTGCTTAATATGAAATTGAAAGCTCGTCATGGTTTTGTTAATGAATTGAGAGGTGACCTCCTCGCTGGACTTTCTTGCAGTCTGAGATCTGATTAGTTTTTGTAATCACCAGTTAAAGCCGCAGGTCAAGTAATTCCTCCCTGCATGCTCTTTCTTTCCTGTGACCTCACCCACACCCTGGTACATTCCCATTCCTCTCGCCATCTCTCAACCCATCCTCCATCTTGCCTGCACCTTCTGACATCATTGTACACTCATCTCCCATTCCTGTAACCTCCATTTCCCTTTCATCCCCTTCTTTCCCCTCCCCATCCCCTTTCACCCATCCGCCTTCTTCAGCCTTTACGTTTTACTCCTCCTCCTCGTTTTGCTTGACTCCCTTTTGTCTCCTTTGCACCTCTAGCCTTTGTCATTTACTCCCCACATCTGCTGATCAAACCCCCCCTCACCTGTCTCCACCTCGGGCTTTGTCCAGCCCCCGCCTCTCTTTTCCAGCATTTCCCCCACTACTCCAGTTAGTCTGAAGAAGGGTCCCGAAGGATAGGCTGAATGGCCTAATTCTACACCTATTCATTGTGACCTGAAACGTCGTCCATTCATTCCCTCAACAAATGCTGCCTGACCCACTTAGTTACTCCAGCACTGTGTTTTACTCTAGTTTTTCTACCTCTAGCATTGGTCGGTGTACGTTTTCTTCTCCCATTTCTGTTGAAATTGCCATTTATCCTTCATCCTGTTCTCCAATTATGTCCGTTCACACATTATTTCAGGGATATATAATTGTATTCAATTTTCTGATAGCCATTTTCAATTCTTCTTCACTTCAGAAGTTCATCCAGCTGTGTGTGCTCCGAACATTTCTGATGGTCCTCCTGTGAAGTGTTCCTTGCTGCTTCCCACCTTTAATGATGTTGCCTTCATCTCTCTTTCCCTAACATTTAGAATTCTCTTCCTAAACACTCCTGCCTGATGGCCGGGTAGCATGACAGCGTAGTTTGGGAACAGCTCTGCCCAAGACCGCAAGGAATAGCAGAAAGTTGTGCATATAGCCCAGTCATCACACAGACCTGACTCCCCACCATCGACTCCATCTACAGTTCAACGTAACGAAGGACTGCTTCCACCCCGATCATTCCCTCTTCTCCCCGCTCCCATCTGGCAGAAAGTACAGAAGCTTGAAAGCGCGTACCACCAGACTCAGGAACAGCTTCTTCCCCTCTGTTATCAGTCTTCTGAACGGTCCTTCCTTAAGCTAGGGCACTGTCCGATTCACCACTACCCCATTGCGGACATTGGACTTTGTCTGTGGAACTGGTGCGCTACAATGCTGAGAACTATATTCTGCACTCTGTATCTTTCCCTTTGCTCTACCTCTTGTACTTGAGTTTGACTTGATTGTATTTACGTTTGGTAGATCTGATCTATTTGGAACGTACACAAAACAAAGCTTTTAGTTGTACCATGGCACAGGTGACAATAATAAACTGAACCTAAATCTAGAGAAACTGAGTTCATAAACCATGGCAATTTAAAACCTTGCATATAGATGGTCCAAGAATCATACAGCATGGAAACGGTCCCTTCGGCCCAACTTGCCTACACCGACCAACATACCCCATCTGTCTACACTAGTCCCACCCACCTGTGCTTGGTCTATATCCATCCGTACCTGTACTATCCATGTACCTGAACTTAGACCAGAGTTGCTCTTGCCATTTGGTTGACTTATCACTGATCAATTAAAAAAAAAATTAATAGCACTGAATGGATGGTAATGTACTTTTACAAGAAGTCTGAGTACCCATTGAAATGTTAGTATTATTGACGGAAAATAGCCAGGACTAGAAACTGGTAAACACAACTCTGAACATAAATGTTGCAATGCTGTTAATAATTTTGGGCAATGATGTACTCGTGTAAGGGTGTGTTCGAACCTGACTGGCCTACTTCTGCTTCTGTTTCTTATGTTGGTAATTGCAACCAGGCCTTCTTGTCAGGAAGCTGCAGGAGCTCTCTGTGGGACGGGCGAATGCAGTCGATGAACATCTCCATTACTCCTGGAGGTCTCTGCGGACCCCGTGCACAAAGAACGTGCCTCCTGTATGCACTCTCTCCACCAGCTGCTCCCCATCTTCCTGACCGCCTATGACGATTCGCCACCTGACTTTCATCATTGCAGCATCCAGACATTTATTTTAAACTCTCCCCACCAATTCAAAGAGCATTGCTCAGATTTAATTGAATAGAATTTAATTAGTGGCACTGGCTGGTGGAGCTGCTGGCTTACAGCGCTAAAGAGCTGGGGCTCGATCATGACTACGGGCCTCTGTCTACAGAGTTTGCACGTTCTCCCTGTGACCGCGTTGGTTTTCTCCGGGTGCTCTGGTTTCCCCCCACACTCCAGGTTTGTAGATTAATTGGCTTCTGTAAATTCTCCGTATTCTGCAGGATAGAACTAGTATTTGGGTGATCACTGGTTGGCGTGGGCTTGGTGAGCCGAAGGTCCTGTTTCCAAATTGTATCACTAAACTAAACTAAGCTAAGCTAAGCTAAACTTAAGGGCCTGTCCCACTGTACAAGGTAATTCAAGAGCTCTCCCGAGTTTAAAAAAAAAATCAAACTCGTGGTAAGCACATAGAATGTACGTAGCGGGTACGCCGGAACTCGGAGGCGTCTCTTAGCGGCTCGTAACGCTAACGGCAGGTACTCGGGAAACGCGGTAAGCTCGTGAAGACTCGTGAGGATTTTTCAACATGTTGAAAAATGTCCACGAGAGCCCCGAGTACCTACGAGCGGCTATTACCGTAATTCTCCGAGTTCGAATCAGGGGAAACTCGGGAGAACTCTTGAATTAGCTTGTACAGTGGGACAAGCCCTTCAGCTAAACTGAACTATACTAACCTAAACTAAGTTAAACTAAGATGCAGCATAGAAACAAGCCTTTTGACCCACCGAGTCCACGCCGACCATCGATCACCCGTTCACACTAGTTCTATATTATCCCATTTTTGCATCCATCTCAACACTTTAGGGGCAATTCACAGAGGCAAATTAACTTACAAACCCACACGTCTTTCGGATGTGCGAGGAAACCAGAGCACCTGGAGGAAACCCACGCAGTCGCAGGGAGAATGTGCAAACTACACACTGGCCTGTGGCACCATGAGGCAGTGGGTCTACCAGCTGCGCCAATTCATTTCACGAATTTGGTCCTGGGAGCTACAGTTGGACTAGCCACTGCGAATAATGGCAATGCAATTTTATAGATGCTGCACACTGCACACTCACAGTGCACACCCAGACTGTGGTAAGCTCTTTCAAGAGCTGGCTGCAAAACTTCACCCGCTGTGCTACATGTTTGAAATAGAGAGAACTTGCAACGATCAGTAAGGAAAGTTGCCTTGCAACTGATGTGGATTTACACAGAGAAGCTCGACCATGCTGTTCTGTTAACCTTACCACTGAAATTCTCGCACTTCATTTGACTTTCAAAGTCAGCCTTAGAGTAATTTGCAATGCTGGTTCAACGCCAAAAACATTTCTAGACTCTGTTTTTGTGCTTATATTTCATGTGTTTGGATCCATCTCATTGTATGAGCATCCAGTCCTGTGGATTTAGAAATGTTACACATTTTTTTATGTGCACATTTAGCTGTTAACGAATGTACATTTTACTCGTTTATTCCAAAAGGAAAGCATTTTTCCAACAAATAAACTTGATGTTCTACGAACCCGTGCCTTCCGTTGGTTTGTCAATGGTATTGTACTCTCTGAAGACTTTCACCGAGCTTTAACTGAAAAAAAAAAATGCATACTAAAAGCGTTTTTTTACACAGAGGTTGTTGGGGGCCTGGGGTGATGGTGGAGGCAGTTACAATAGTGGTGTTCAAGAGAGTTTTAGATAGGCACAAGGAAGTGCAGGGGATGGACGGTTATGGATCATGTACAGGCAGATGGGATCAGTTTAACTTGGCACCATGTTCTGCACAAACATTAGTTTAGAGATACAGCGAGGGAAAATAAACTTTGCTTTACCGAGTCTGTGCCGATCAGCGATCCCTGTGCACGAGCAATATCCTACACACACTGGGGATAATTTATAACCGCAGCCAATTCTACCAACAAATCTATATGTCTTTGGGGTGTGGGAGGAAACTGGAGCACCTGGGGAAAACCCACACGGTCACGGGGAGAACGTATAAACTCCATACAGGCAGTACCCTTAGTCAGGATTTTTTTTTCCCTCTCCAGGGTCTATCTCTTAATTCCCGCTTCTAACTCTTCAAGGGTTTCCTTTCCCTCTGTCACGCTTTGGCCCTCTCACATCTCTTTTTCACTTTTCTACTTTTATGCCGCTATTTTTCTCTCTATTCTCTCTTTTCTAAAGCCTTAAAATTAAAAAAAATTAAGGGGTACAATGACTGTAATACAATACAAGGAATGTATACTGATGTAACTTACAGTACCGCTAATAAATAAAGATATTTTTTAAAAAAAGGATGGAACCCGGGCCTTGGGCGCTGTGAGGCAGCAACTCTACCGCTGCACCACCATGCCGCACAACGGGCCTGTTCCTGTGCTATGTTTTATGTGCTATGTTAAAAGGGAAGATTCCCGGTGTAGATCTTATGTGCATGCCCCTTTAACCCCTATAATCAAGTATAACTGTGTCCTCCCCATCCCTAGCTCTCTCTCTAGTGAACGTGACAGACCATGTACAGCTAGGGCAGTGATGTGTGCTTAGGTAATAAAAGATATAGTAAAGAATTCTCTGTGTACGTGCATGTTCTTTACATGGTGTCAGAAGTGGGATTCGAACCCACGCCTCCAAGTGGAGGTGCGGACTCGATCTGGCCGCCTTGTAAAGCCGCCAGACCGTTATGGCGATTATGTGTAATTCAGTGTTACTTCACTGTTGTGTACTTTCCCTAGCGCATGAGACATGGTCGCCTGTCACTTCTTTATTTTGTTTTGTAGAGGAAGGATGTAGATGTTATGTGCATGCCCCTTTAACAGTAGTGACGTAGCCCCTGCTAACCACTCCCCTATAATCAAGTATAACTGTGTCCTCCCCATCCCTAGCTCTCTCTCTAGTGAACGTGACAGACCATGTACAGCTAGGGCAGTGATGTGTGCTTAGGTAATAAAAGTTATAGTAAAGAATTCTCTGTGTACGTGCATGTTCTTTACACCCGGCAACCACTTGATTGGTGCATTAGGGAACTGAGGGGTAACAGTGAGTAGTAGGTGTGTGTGTGGAACCAGAGGAGGTGATGTAATCAGATAATCAGTTGTTTAAGAGGCATTTAGACTGACACTTCAATGGAAGTGACACAACCATTGACCACCAGGGGAGTTGGGGAGATGGCTGCCCTGCTGGCAGTCTGTTCGCTTTTTCATCTTTTTGTCATTTTTAGCGTTTGTTAAAAGTTTGTTTTAATGTACTTCCGTTTGTTTTATGTGGGGGAAGGGGGAAGGGATCAGGGGAAACTTTTTTTCAAGTTTCTACCTTGCTGGTGATGTGATCAATTTTCGGATCACATTCTCTGGGCTCTGTGGCCTACCATCGCTGGAGCTGGAGGCCTGCTCGAGCTGTCGTGAGCCCCACCGCGGGGCACGGACTTAACATCGGAGTGGATCCCTTGCCTGGGATCGCTCCTGCCGTGACCACAGTGGGCATACCATCAAGGGCATGCAGTCTCGGGAGAGGCTAGTCGGGAGCTCCAACGCCGCGGTAGGCTCATTCAACCCCGACGCGAGGTTCGATCGCCCGGCGTGGGGGAGCTGACATCCCCACGATGCAGGAGCTGAACGCCTCGATGTGGAGGGCCCGAACGCCGCCAGCTGTGGGAGTCAATATCGTCCCATCAACGGAGGGCTCGAGGCCCTGGACCGAGGAACAACAAAAGGAAGGAATTGAACTTTATTTCGCCTTCCATGACAGTGAGGAATGTGCAGGAGTCACTGTGGTGAATGTTCATGTTAAAATGTATTTTTGCGTCTGTTGCTTTTAATTGTATGATTGACCTGGCCAGTGAAATTCATCATATGTTGCAAAACATACTTGGCGAATAAAGTGTGATTCTGATTCTGAATAGGCATAGGATATGGACTTAATGTGGGCAAATAAGATTGGGTTAGATGGGGAAAAAGGCTAGGTTGGGTATGGTGGGCTGAAGGGCCTGTTTCTGTGCTATATGACTGCTGTTTTGGTAGCAGTGAGCCATGGCATATGCAGGTATAATGCTGTAGGAAGATGTGCCTTGGAAGCTAACATATTAAGATGTTGCTAGAGCAGTCAATGGGACAATTCTAATTTGACTCTAATGCCCAGCCCAAAGTTGGACATGACAGTGGTGATTGAATTGGCCATGCCTTTGTCAAGTGTGAATCAGCATCTAGATAATCCATTAAATTCATTATTTCGTAAGTGATAGGAGCAGAATTAGGCCATTTTGCCCATCAAGTCTACTCCACCATTCAATCATGGCTGATCTATCTTTCCCTCTAAATCCCATTCTCCTGCCTTCTTCCCACAACCAGAGAGCAGCCCTGAACTTATTGGTGACCCTCGGACTATCCTTGCTCAGACTTTGCTGGCTTTACCTTGCACTAAACGTTATTACCTTGCCACGTATCTGTACACTGTAAATGGCTCGATTGTAATCATGTATTGTCTTACCTCTGACTGCATAGCATGCAACAAAAAGCTTTTCACTGTACCTACCTGTAGCCATGCACTACACGTGACAATAAACTGATTTTAGATGATCTGCCATGATCATATTGAATGGCGGTGCTGGCTCAAAGGGCCGAATGGCCTACTCCTGCACCTATTTTTCTATGTTTCTATGGAAGCCTCGACACCCGTACTAATCAAAAATGAACACCCAATACTTAACGTGTTTCTCTCCCTATTTCCAATGGTCTTTGCTAGCAGAAATCAATTCATGTAAGATGAATGTGAATTTTCAACCTGGTTCCTCAGTAGCATGGATTCAAAGGACAAGGCTGGGCACTCGGCCTGTACTCGCTGGAGTTTAGAAGGATGGGGGGGGGGGGGGACCTCATTGAAACGTACCGAATAGTGAAAGGCTTGGATAGAGTGTATGTGGAGAGGATGTTTCCACTGGTGGAAGAGTCTAGAACCTGAGGATATAGCCTCAGAATAAAAGGGTGTACCTTTAGAAGGGAGATGAGGAGGAATTTCTTTAGTGAGAGGATGGTGAACCTGCAGAATTCATTACCACAGAAGGCTGATGGATGCCAAGTCAGTGGATATTTTTACGGCGGAGATTGACAGATTCTTGATTAGTACGGGTGTCAGGGCTTATGGGGAGAAGACAGGAGAATGGTTTGAGAGGGAGAGATAGATCAGCCATGATTGAATGGCGTAGAATTGTTGGGCCGAATGGCCTAATTCTGCTATGTGGTCACCCCGTCATCGCTGGTTCTATCCTACACACTAGAGTCAATTTTCAATTTTTAGCAGCCAATTAATCTATGAACTTGAACGTCTTTGGAGTGTGGAGTGAAACCGGAACACCGGGAGATAATCCGGGCAGGTCACAAGGAGAACGTACAAACTCCGCACAGACAGCACCAGCAGTCGGGTCTGAATGACCTAATTCTCTTCCCGTGACTTATGGACATGAAAACCAGCCTTATATCCACTTCAGTTGATATCATCAGGATGACTGCGTAGGAAATAGAAACCTTGCCCCGGTTCAGTGCGATTGCTCTTTAGAGGTTGGAACCGAAACATATTATTGGGAACAGAACGTATAATTATTCAATTGTTTGATCTGGGCTTGCAGAGTACTCGTGCTCTCTGTCCGAAACGGAAAACCTCTTTAATTCCCCTAACTTCCGAAAAGCTACACATTTGCCAGAATCTTAAAAGTTAAAGCAGAAATGTTTAATGTGGCACGCATTTCGGTGCGGCAAGTTTTACTCGGTTGAACTTGATGCTTAAATGGTTCATGACCACCTAACTCTTAACGATTGTAATTTGGGTTCAGCTCCCCTTGAGCTACGCTTTAATTGGCTTCACCTGGCAGTGGATCAAAGATCCCAAACATGGAGCTATTTTAAAAACAAAAAAGCAAAATGGGCATCTGCAACTTTAATAGGGATTTCACTGAGGCATTTACCGAATGCACCAGGATATAAATCCAATAATTATCAAGAAGTAAGACTTCAGTCTTACGAACAATTACCTAATTGTATTCTCCGTCTTTAATCATGTGTGTGCCCCTAGTTCACGGCCTATGAAGTGGATGGAGCTGATTTTCCTGCGATTAATGTCTGTTTCTGGGCATTAGGCAAAGGCAATTGAAGCAGTAACTCTTAACACAGGTTTTCTTGTGCATACCCTTCATTATCAGGCACAGAGCATTCATCCAAAACATGCTGGGCCATTTGTCCGGAACTGCACAGGAGTAATTACAGCTTGCGTAGGTAGGAACTGATGTTGGTTTAATCCGAAGAAGACACAAAATGCTGGGGTAACTCAGCAGGACAGGCAGCGTCTCTGGAGTGAAGGAATGGGTGACGTTTCGGGTCGAGACCCTTCTTCAGACTGAGGGCCTCAAGCATTTCATATGAATTTTAGCATACCTTCCGCATCGGTTTCTTAGGGTTTCTGTCAGGCATCAGATAAAGACATTGATCATGCAGAGATGGAAATATGTCTTTGTCCTTTCGCGCCCCCCCCCCCCCCCCCCGAGTCCATGCCGACCATCGATCACCTTCCACACCAGTTCTGTGTTATGCCACTTACTCATCCAGCCACACATCGGCAGCACTGTGGCGCAGCGGTAGAGCTGCTGCCTTATAGCGCCGGAGACCCAGGGCTGTGTCTGGCGCTGACCACGGGTGCTGCCTGTACGGAGTTTGTACATTCTCCCTTTGGGATGTGGGAGGAAGTTGGAGCACCCTGAGGAAACCCACGCGGTCACAGGGAGAACATGCAAACTCCACACAGAGTCAGCACCCGAGGTCAGGCTCGAACCTGGGTCTCCGGTGCTGTGAGGCAGCAACTTTACCAGTAATTTAGGAATTGTGATGGATCAGGAAGGAGTGCCTGCAATCTTGAAAAATCACCTGATTTCTGCTTTTGACCCTGGGAGCTGCCAGATAAGGCCAGACTGTCATAGAAATGCACTCACACTCTTTTGTCAAGAGTCAAGATTGTTTTATTGTCATTTGTCCCATTTAGAACAATGAAATTCTTACTTGCTGAGTAACGAGACAAACGAGAGAGAGAAAAGAAAAGCTCAGTATATATGCAACATACCCATAAATAAATATATATATCCCCCCCCCCCCCCCCCCATTGAAGCTGGGCAGTGGGCAGGTGCTATAGGCCTGCACGGAAAGGTAGACACTGCCGCCCCCATGGGTCTCGGGTAGATGGGACTCATCAGCCTGGGAAGGCAGTCCATCTAGGAAAGGGAATGCTCTGATTTAAAGCCTCCACTGCCCTGTGGCCATATCCAGTCACGGAAAAGGCTCCAGGAGTAAACCTCAAGCAAATCCGGAGTCGGAGCCCCTAAGGCAGTTCGTCGTTGTGTACAACCTCGCTCTGGCAGCTCCTGCGATGGCGCTGGTGCCAAACTGTAACGGCCCTGCTGTTCCTTTGGATCGATCAGCGACGTGGAGAGGGGGGACGTGCTGCATGGGCAACAGTCTGTCCTCCATATGACATCGCCCAGGCTTGCATCCGACCAGGATGCATTACCCATGGTTAGTCATGACCGAGGGGGACCTACTAAAATTGAAGTTCAGAGCCTATATGAGGTTGTAGTGTTTGATAGCCTGATGGCTGTGGGGAAGAAGCTGCTCCTGAACCTGGATATTACAGTTTTCAGGCTCCTGTACCTTCTTCCCGATGGCAATGGTGAAATGAGTGTGAGGCCAGGGTTGTGTGGGTCTTTGATGATGTTGGATGCCTTTTTGAGGCAGCGACTCCGATAAATGCTCCAGTGAAGTGTTTTTGTCAGATTTGAGATATATACTTCAACAGCGATAGAAAGAAGAGTAAAGATGATTGTTCAATATTTTATTATGTCCTATTCCATTAGAGATCCAGCACAGGAACAAGCTCTTAGGTCCAAATATCTGTGCCAAACTTGGTGCCAAGATATACATCATCTGCCCACATGTGATCCATCTCCCTCCATTCCCTGTATATTCATGTGCCTATTTAAAAGCCATTTTCATCTCCTTTATGCCCCTGTTCCACTTCGGCGATTTTTTAGGCGACTAGGCTGTCGCCACATGGTCGCCGGGGTATTGCCTGTATGGCCGTGAGTAGCCTCCTCAGTTGCCCAAAGAACCATAGTGTTCTTCTGGTCGCCGCTGGATTTTGAAATGTTCAAAACTTTTCGAACGACAGTCGCCGCCATTTGGTTTGACGCCACTGAGCGTAGCTTGACTTCTTCTGATGTAGGTGCTGTCGTAGGTTGTTGCCAGGATGATATAGGTGCAGGTGCTGCCGGTGCAGACTTTGGTGAATACCATTGGCGACTACCGACGTCATCCGGCTACAGGTACCGGCGACTGAATCGTCTTACCGTGTCGTAGGTGTAGTCGTAGGTGGCCGTCCTAATGGGTCGCCGATTGTTGGTAGCTTGCCAGAGCTTGACATTGACCAGGTGGTAGGTTGTTGTGGACATTGTCGTTGGGAGGTCCAGTCGCCAGTTTTTCGGCGACCTGCTATGACTGTGACAGTCGCGGGAAATCGCTGAAAAAAATCGCCTAAGTGGGACAGGCCCATAAAACTTTGCCTCTCTGACCTTAAAGCTATGCCTTCTTGTCTGTGACATTTCCCCGCATGGATAAAGGTTCTCACTGTCTATCTATGCCTTTCAGAATTTTATTTACTTCCATCAGGTCTCCTCTCAAGCTCCGGAGGAAACAATCCAAGTTTGTCCACCTGTGGCTCACCAGGCATTGTCCTGCCTCTCCTCTCTTTAAACTTTCTCTCCCTCACCACAATCAATAAGTAAAAGGGCCCCGACCCATAACGTCACCGATCCACGATTTCCAGAGATGCTGCCTGACCGGCTGAGTTACTCTAGTACTGTGTGAGTTATTTTTATGGACATGCATCTGCATTTGCTTGTTTCTCCAAGTATGTCCTACATTTCCTTGTAGCTAAAGATAGGCGCAAAAGGCTCGGCGGGTCAGGTGGCATCTCTGGAGAAAAAGAATAGGTGGTGTTTCGGTTCCAGACCCTTCTTCAAACTGAGAGTCTGAAGGTAAATAGAGCAAAGGAATGAAAGAGATGCAAAAAGCAAAGATGATCAAGGAAAGGTCGATTGTTGGCTGTGGAGAAGGTGATAACTGGTTATACAGACAGTCAGAAACTCAACAGGAAAAGGTGAAACTAGTACGATGACAATGATGGGGGGGGGGGGGGGGGATGCAGTTAGCATAGTTAATCTTCCTACTGCTGGGATGTAAGCTACCCAAGCGAAATATGAGGTGCTGTTCCTTCAATTTGGGCTGGGCCTCACTCTGACAGTGGAGGAAGCCCAGGACAGAAAGGTCAGAATGGGAAGGGGAGTTAAAGCATTTGGCAACCGGGAGATCGCGTACGAGGGAGATTCCTTGTAGCTAATACTCCCTAATCCAGCCAGTTGAAGTGATAACAGTGGATGCAATATTGAAGAGGCTATATTCTCAGATTGGATTAAGTTATCAAACTGCTTTGCGTGGAGGGCTCTTTACAGCGTTGGTTGTTGCAGTCAGCCACTTCTTGCCACACTGAATGTTTCATCAGGGAAAGACTGATAGATAAATCAGTTACCATTTCCCAGTGTGTAGGAAGGAACTGTAGATGCTGGTTTAAATCAAAGATAGACACAAAAAGCTGGAGTATCTCAGCGGGACATTTCTGCATGCATCTCTGGAGAGAAGGAATAGGTGACGTTTCGGGTTGGGACCCTTCTTCATACTGAGAGTCAGGTGAAAGGTAAATGAGAGATATAAACGGTGGTGTAGAGAAATATAGAAGAAATAAATGAAAGATGCAAAAATGTAACATGATAAAGGAGACAGTCCATTGTTAGCTGTGAGCTGGGTGAAAATGAGTTACAGACAATGAGACTCAACAAGACGACTTTGAAACTAGTACAACGACTTGGGTGGGGAATGGACGAAGAGAGAAGGTTTCAAGGGTTACGTGAAGGTAGAGAAATCAATATTCATACCGATGGGGTGTAAGCTGCCCAAGTGAAATATGAGGGGCTGTTCCTCCAATTTGCGCTGGGCCTCACTCTGACTATGGTGGTGGCCCAGGACAGAAAGGTCAGTGTGGGAATGGGAGGGGGAGTTAAAGTGTTTAACAACCGGGAGATCAGGCAGTCCCACTGCGCGAAGGTGTTCAACGAAACAATCGCCCAGTCCTCCTTCAAGAAGGGTTTCAGCCCGAATTGTTGCCTATCTCCTTCGCTCTATGGATGCTGCTGCTGCACCCGCTGAGTTTCTCCAGCATTTTTGTGTACCTTTGATTTTCCAGCATCTGCAGTTCCTTCTTAAACACCTCCTTTGGTCTCGATGTTTCAGCGTAACGATCGCCCAGTTTGGTCCCGCCGACATTTCCCAGTACTGCTTGAAGCTTGCTTGCAATAAGCATAAAAGGGATATTTGTCATAAGCTTTCTGAACTGCTTTGTGCACCTGTGTTGCTATATTTGTTGGAAATGCACTTTAAGCTCCTCGGTTCTTTTTTTTGTAGACCCACCCTTCACCTACTGTAATTTCCTGCCAAAATTGATTGCTCTGCTTCTAATGGTAGACATTTGTTTTGTACGCTCTTCTCTCTGCTCTTTAAATAGTTTGCTTTCTAAATAATCTGATCTCCTTTAATATGAGGACCGGACGTACGCCCCTCCTTATCTCCAAATCATTCATTGCCGCAGTGTTAGCTAAGTTGTTGAAGTAAATACAAAGTCATTGTGACTGGAGCAACCTGCAGTTTGTTTGCCGACTGTCATTAACTCAGAATGGCAGCTTCATGCTTCCAAACTCGGGGAACTCAGTCACGGATGTTATCAAGACGGAGATTGAGCTTCCCTGTATCCAAATGCTATTCCATACACTGAGAACATGTGGGGAAAGAGCACGATTAAGCCACTTGTATGCCTTTATACTTTTCTTCTTGCAGGCTCACCTCTGATAATGCCGTGTCAATGAATGACGGAGTTAGGGAGTGGTGTTCTGAAATTAATGATCAGTTCACTTAGAAAATAATCTATTTTAATCATTTATCAATTTAAAAGACATTTAAATGTACGTGCGGCACAGTGGCACAGCTGTAGAGTTGCTGCCTCACAGCGCCAGAGACCCAAGTTCCATCCTGACTCTGGGTGCTGTCTGTATGGAGTTTGCACGTTCTCCCTGTGACTCTGAGTTTTCTACGGGTGCTCCAGTTTCACCCCACACAGTTTGATACCACTACAAGCAGGGTGCAAAGCCAACAAATTCAAGTGCAGTTTAATTCCACTTCAAGCAGGGTGCAAGGCCACAAAATTCAAGGCGCAGGGGGGCCTTTCTGGAGCGCTAGTATGGGTATTGTCGGCTGAAGAGACTGGTTTCCAGAGGGCTAGTATGGACATTGTGGGCCAAATGAATTCTTGGGGTGACAGCTCAGTCACTCAAGCCTAATGTGCTGGCAGCTGACTCATGGCCATTCTTTGAAATTCCATTTCAAGCAGGGTGCAAGGCTACCAAATTCAAATGCAGTTTCTTACCACTTCAAGCAGGGTGTAAGGCCACCAAATTCAATTGCAGTTTTATACCACTTCAAGCAGGGTGCAAGGCCACCAAATTCAGGTGCAGTTTTCTACCACTTCAAGCAGGGTGCAAGGCCACCAAATTCAAGTGCAGTTTCCGAGCACTTCAAGCAGGGTGCAAGGCCACCAAATTCGTGCAGTTTCATTCCACTTCAAGTGGGGTGCAGGGCCACCAAACTTAAGTGCAGTTTCCTACCACTTCAAGCAGGGTGCAGAGCCACCAAACTCAAGTGCAGTTTCATGCCACTTCAACCAGGGTGCAAGGCCATCAAATGCTAATGCTGTTTAATGCCATCTCAAGCAGGGTGCAAGGCCACCAAATTCAATTGCAGTTTTATACCACTTCAAGCAGGGTGCAAGGCCACCAAATTCAGGTGCAGTTTTCTACCACTTCAAGCAGGGTGCAAGGCCACCAAATTCAAGTGCAGTTTCCGAGCACTTCAAGCAGGGTGCAAGGCCACCAAATTCATGCAGTTTCATTCCACTTCAAGTGGGGTGCAGGGCCACCAAACTTAAGTGCAGTTTCCTACCACTTCAAGCAGGGTGCAGAGCCACCAAACTCAAGTGCAGTTTCATGCCACTTCAAGCAGGGTGCAAGGCCATCAAATGCTAGTGCTGTTTAATGCCATCTCAAGCAGGGTGCAAGGCCACCAAATTCAAGTGCAGTTTCATCCAGCAGGGTTCAACATTTTTTTAAAACACTAATAACACTTTTATTTTTCATTGATGGGAAGAATCCTCTGCACCTGATGAGTGGAGGGGGACTGAGTAAGATGGCCAAACATCACAGCTGTAATTGGTAGCGTTTTATCTAAATCAATATACAGTGCAAACAGGAAGTTGTCAAGTTACCACCACCAACAACCATTTGCAGTGCAGCATTTCAAAGCAGTTAACACCACCAACAACCATTTGTAGTGCAGCATTTCAAAGCAACCACATTTTCATTTTCAAACCATATTAAGAGCACTCACAGTTGAGTAGACATGTGTTCAGTGTTATTCACAGCTCAGAGAGACATGACCATCTCGCTTCCTCCATCTTGCAGAGACCGAGTAATGCACAACACTTCTGGGTTTTATAGTCCCCCCCAGACCTCCCACCAGCAGGGGCAGCAGAGAGAATGTCAACATTTTTTTAAACATTAATAACTCTTTTATTTTTCATCGATGCAAAAAATCCTCTTGTTCTGCGCAGCGGAGGGGGACTGAGTAAGATGGTCAAAAATCACAGCTGGAAGTGGCAGAGTTTTTTCAAAAATAATGAAACAGAAAAACAGGAAGTGGTCAAGATCTTACTTTTAGTAATATAGATGGCTTCAACAAGTTGTAAAATAGTAAGATTAAACGAGAACTTACCAGTTTGATGTTTGATCTTTATTTTATGAGGAGTTACGTTGAGGGATTACGTGAAGACCCCGCCAGCACACATGCGCGACATTCTTAAAAGCAGCTGTATGAAATCACAGATAACAGAAGAGAACTAGGATACCAGTTGACCTTTATAATAGAGGCTTGGGAGCGGAGAGCACGTTATCCCTCAACGTAACTCCTCATAAAATAAAGATCGAACTTCAAACTGGTAAGTTCTCGTTTAATCTTACTATTTTACTTCGGAGTCATGTGAGTGACTACGTGAAGATTTCAAATCTCTGTGATTTCCTGCCGTGGAACTAGTCCATGCTTACACACTGCCGTAATGACCAATGGAGGAAGTATGTTAACGTATTCAGACATGAATCGGTTGCTGAAAAAACAATGATGCATTTATTAACAAATAATAATAACCCCAAACTCGGGGTAAAATCATAATACAGAACTCAAAATCGTGTCTGCAAATGTCTCAGGTCTGGCAACAGGTTTATTATAAAACCGTTGGAAGGTTCTTTCGTTAGACCATCCCGCCATTGCAAGGATGTGGTCCATGGGAACTTCCAACATTCTTGCTGCCGATGTAGCTGCAGCCCTGGTGGAATGAGATTTAAAGACATCAGTGTCCACCCATGCTCCACCTAATACATGTCTAAGCCATCTTGAAATGGTCTGCACGGTCTCCCTTTTATAAGGACGTTTATGACTTATTAATAAAGCCATTTCCGTGCCTCTTAGGCTTTTGGTGACCTCTAGGTAATGTAATAGATGGGTCACCATACATAGACGAAGGTCTATGGGGTAAGCCAGGAACTCCAATTTGAGGCCAGACGATCCAGGCCTGTTCTGTTTAAGTGACTCAAATATATAAAAAGTTATTTTATTCTTGGATGTTACCATAGCGTGCAGAGACTGGACCCGTTGTGCCGTTACTAGTGCCATCAGCATCACTATTTTATATGTTAGTTTCGCTAGTGTTAGCAACATAGCTGGTGCCCAACCCCTGAGTAGGGTTAATACAATACCAATATCCCAGGTCTGGGAGTACCTAGGCCTGGGGGGATTAGAGTTGGAAATACCCTTCAATAGTTTTGATACTAGAGGGTGAGATCCAACCCCGTAGTGTCCTAAACCCTGTCCCAGGTATGATGGTAGGGCACTCCTAGCACTGTTGATGGCACTGTAGCTCAAGCCTTCATCAAAGTGTAGGCTGGACAAGAATTCCAGCACATTCGTTATAGTAGCCGTATGGTAAGTGATGTTCGCCCTGGTACAGAATATCTCCCATTTTCTGATATATGAGAGGTATTGTTTCCTGGTGGACTCTCTGCAGGCTGCCGTGATGATGTTCATGGTTCGGTCCGACAGTCCAAATTCCAGGAGTGGTCTTTTTAGATCCTGCAAATCAAGAGGTTTATTCTGTCATGGCACGGGTGACTTTCGCCTGTCACAGGATGAACCAATAAACTCGGGCGTTTAGCGATGGATATACATGGTTCCGAAACCATGTCGAGTACCATAGGAAACCATGGCTGAGTAGGCCAATCCGGTACCACCAAGATACCCGACGCGGAGTCTTGTTGTATTTTCTGCAAGACCCGACTGATGAGGCAGAAGGGGGGAAATGCATAGAAAAACAATTCCTCCCAGTGTAGTGAGAAAGCGCCCATCGCTACTGCCCCAGGGTCGGGTTCCCATGCAACATATGTTGGTAATTGGTAATTAAGTCTGGATGCGAATAGATCGATATCTGGTGTTCCACACTGAGCTACAATGTCAGTAAATACTTGGTGGTCCAACATCCATTTGGTGTTGTCATTGAATTTGCGTGACCTGGTGTCCGCCACTGTATTAAGCTTACCTGGAAGGTAAGTAGCTGATATCCAGATATTTCTTTCGCTGCACCAGTGCCAGATTGTATTGACCAATTCATCACAAGATATCGACTTAATTCCACCCATATGATTAATGTAAGCCACCACGGTGGTATTATCAATTTGTAGGCGAACATGCAGATGGTTTATGTCCGAACAGTAAGCCCGAAGTCCATGGAACGCTCCCAACATCTCTAGATGATTAATACCCAGTGCCTGAAGTAAAGTTAACTCATGTGCATTCCATCTACCACCGCAATTGGAGGTGGCATTGGTTGCTCCCCAGCCATGAGCACTGGCATCAGTTTGTAACACAACTGAAGGATTGCTGATTATGATGGGATTAGAGCAATGTCGAGTGTTGTTAATTCACCATTGCAACTCCAAAACTGCTTTGGCTGGTAACTGCATTGGCCTGTCAAAATGTCCAGCATGGTATTTGAGTGCTTCAATCTTGGCTCTCTGTAAATTTTGGTAATGCAAAGGTTCAAATTGTGTGGCTGGGAACGCTGCCACGAGCTTCCCAATTACCCTGGCTACTTGTCGAATAGATGGTTGACTGACGCAAACAAGGCTGTTGCATGCCTCTATTAAGTCTGTTGCTTTGTCCTTTGGCAAAGTCACAGACATGTGAACAGAGTCAATTGTGAACCCCAAGTAGTACATTTTCATAGAAGGCGTTACCTTGGAATTATCTGGATGGATGATAAACCCCAACTTTTCAAATAAGAGCTTGGTGGCTGAAACAGCCAATTTGGCTAACTCCAGAGTTTTTTCCACAATTAAGATGCCATCCAGATATGCCATGACGATATGTTTCTGTTTTTGGAGAAACGCCAAGGCTGGTTTCAATATTTTGGTGAATAGTCTGGGGACTGATGTTAATCCATTAGGCAGTGCTTTGTACTGCCAGAGCTGCCCCATCCAATTAATTTTCAGATATCTATGGTGACCCTTCTCTATTGGTACTGAATAGTATGCATCTTTTAGATTGATGCAAACCATGAAGTATCTTTTGGAAACTATTTGTTTGGCAGTAACAAAAGTTTCCATTTTGAAGTGGGTATACTGCACAAAAGTATTCAGCAGTGTCAAATCAATGATGATGCGACATCCACCATCTTTTTTGTGAAAATATTTGACACAAACTCAAGAAATTCGTGAGGATTTGGATTTCTCAATTACTCCTTTTGTATGTAACCTCAAAAGTTCTGCATGACCTTTCAATCTTTCTTTTTGTGAAAGCACAAACGTTCGGCTAGGTGCATGCTGAGCCGGAGGGAGGAGTTTGTGAATGAATTCAATTTTGTATCCCTGGATACTTTGCAGTATAAAAGGATCAGAAGTTATGGAACTCCATGCATTTCTAAACAAGTGTAACCTTCCCCCAGTTTGTGAAGAACTTACACATGCTATGTTCCGGAAGAAACCAGACCCACCTACCTCCATGGTTACCGGTGGTGCTGTGTTGGTTTCTTCCGTCCTTGTTTCTTGGGGTTTGGAGGCGCTGGGGCGTGGAGTTGGCGCATCTTCCATGAAGGCCGTTCTGGGCCTTGGTCTAAAAAAGATCTTTGTCCTGAACGTAGGGCCTTGGAGCTTTCACCAGTTGCTGTTCTTTCATCGTAGTATCGGTGTTTTAATTAGGTCGACGGCTTTTGCCTCCTCGTCGAGGTCTTTAACCTGCTTCGGCAGGTTGTCCCCGAACAGTAAAGTAGTGCTGCTGGTCTTGCACAACCCCGCAAATTTGGGGTTTAAGGCAGGTCGGATAACACTCTTCCTAAAGCAGTTTATTTCAAACTGCGTGTTGCAGAAGAGTGCCAGGGCGTCTTGTTGTTCTTCCGACATGTCCTTGCCATTCACTGACCTGGCAAATGCTGTTATTCCGGAAGCCAGTAGTTTAAGGATCTTCTGTATCTTTATTTCCTGGGTTCTGATGCCAGCACTGATGTTTTCCCAGATCGGGTTGTTCACCGCAGGAACATTGAGGGAAACACAGTTCTCTGGTGCTAAATATTTAGCAGCTGTGTCACTCATGGCCTGTTGCTGCAGCTGGTTGGTGGTGAGGTAGTTGATGCTGGCTGCCAGCTGGGGCTGTAACAGCTGTCCCTTTTGCGAGGGCATTGCAAATTTGGAGACCATGCCGAGTAGCTCTGGTTCCTGCACCTCTAGCACGCTGGAAGAGTCATCAACCAAACCCCCAAGTTCAGAGTCAGCCCAGCATTGACTCCTTATGCTCCCCTCCGAGGAGAGGGAGACATTTGGCAGCCCTGTAAAAGGTGACGTGGGTGTCCTAGGAGACCCACGGTGACCAGATTCCAATTGTTGGAGTATGTCACGTTGGAGCAGTTGCTCCATCAACCGCTCCATGCGTGATAAACGGCCACTGTCGTTATCCGCAGGCGGTGAATCTTCCAGCCTGGACCCTGCCGCGTCTCCGGGCCTATCCGACTTTTGGGTGGCTTTACCGCCAGTCCGAGGTGCACCTACGGGCTGTAGCGGTGCCAAGTCGGGGGCTGCTGGCCGTACGGTTAGCAGCTCAGGTGAAGTCGGCCGCTGCTGACTGCCCGCATTCCCGCGGTCCTCCGCAGTCAGTTTTGTTGCGGCCCGTTTGGACTTCGTCCTAGACTTGTCCATAGTTGTTTTTGCTCTGTAAAAGAAGTTATACAGAGCGGCCAAAAAACGACCTCGGAATAGTAAAAACTCACCTGCAGGTCCGTTTTAAACCTACCGCTGGAGGAGCGACGCTCCTCCCGCCTGTCGCTGCGCAGTGCGTGGACGATATGTCGCGCATGCGTGCTGGCGGGGTCTTCATGTAGTCACTCATGTGACTCCGAAGTAAAATTGCCCCTAGTGTGTACAGGTTGGTGTACAGGGTAGCGCTGGTCGGCGTGGACCCAAGGGCCTGCTTCCATACTATATCTCCAAATCTAAATTTTGACAGGAACATGGATAGGAAATGGGCCAACCGTGGTACAGTGGCCTGATGACAGCTGGGAAGATTCCTCGGATCTAGAGGTGTGAGCTTTCAAACTTCTGTACCTCTTGCCTGATGGGAGAGGGGAGAAGAGGGAGTGGCCAGGGTGAGACTGGTCCTTGATTAAGCTGCTGGCCTTGCCGACACAGCGTGAAGTGTGGATGGAGTCGATGGAAGGGAGGTTAGTTTGGGTGTTGGTCTGGGCTGCGTCCACAATTCTCTGCAATGTCTTGCAATCTTGGATGGAGCTGTACCCAAAACCATGCTGTGTGGTGCATTCCGATAAGTTGCTTTCTACGGCGCATCTGTAGAAGTTGGTGAGTGTTGAAGCACTTCAAGAGCCACAGTTCTCTTCTTTGCGGCCTAAAACTATATTAAACATCTGCATTTGTGATGCCTGTCCACGGTAGGACTAGCATAGGACAAGGTAGGACTAGGTAGGACTAGCATAGGACTAGCATAGGACTAGGTAGGACTAGCATAGGACTAGCATAGGACTAGCATAGGACTAGGTAGGACTAGCATAGGACTAGCATAGGACTAGCATAGAACTAGGTAGGACTAG
The DNA here is from genome assembly GCA_963514005.1 of Raja brachyura. The sequence continues at coordinate 24,035,846 of OY740785.1, read as the reverse complement.
CATAGGACTAGGTAGGACTCGGTAGGACTAGCATAGGACTAGCATAGGACTAGCATAGGACTAGCATAGGACTAGCATAGGACTAGGTAGGACTAGCATAGGACTAGGTAGGACTAGGTAGGACCAGCATAGGACTTGCATAGGACGAGGTAGGCAGAAGTTTTTTAATTCATTTTTGTTCTTAATAAAATTCATTTCATTAATTGAATATGGTAACTGAGCAAATTATAAAGTGCTGGAGTAATTCAGCAGATCAGCAGCATCAGTGGAAGGAATGGATCGGCGATGTTTCGGGTCAGGATGCTTCTTCAGATATGATAGTTGAGTTTTGTTTAGAGATACAGCACGGAAACAGGCCTGTCAGCCCACCCAGTCCACGCTGACCATCGTTCACCTGTTTCTCATCCACTACCTACACACAAGGGGCAATTTACAGAGGGCTGATTAACCTACAAACTCGCACGTCTTTGAGATGTGGGGGAAAATTGGAGCATCCAGAGGAAACCCACGCGGTCACAGGGAGAACCTGCAAACTCCGCACGGACGGCACCTGAGGCCAGGTTCGAACCGGGGTCTCCAGCGGTGAGGCAGCAACTTTTACCACTGTGCTGCCCACACATATATTCATAACAGCTGAAGAAGGGTCATCAGTCTGAAGAAGGGTCTCGACCCAAAATGTCACCCATTCCTTCTCTCCAGAGATGCTGCCTGTCCCTCTGAGTTACTCCAGCATTTTGCATCTATCTTCGATTCAAACCAGCATCTGCAGTTCTTTCCTACACATTTCATAACAGCTGATTTTGATTCCCGGTAGATTTTTCCAGTCATTCCTATTCCCTCTTGGACTGGCATAACAAATGCAGATGTTTGATGTAGTTTTAGGCCGCAAAGAAGGGAACTGAGGATCTTGAAGTGCTTCAACACTCACCAACCTCTACAGATGTGCCGTAGAAAGCATCTTCTTGCAATGCATCATACAGCATGGTTTTGGGCACAGCTCTATCCAAGACTGCATGACATTGCAGAGAATTGTGGACTCAGCCCAGACCATCACACAAACTAACCCCTCATCCACACTTCACGCTGCATCGGCAAGGCCAGCAGCATAACCAAGGTCCAGTCTCACCCTGGCTACTCCCTCTTCTCCCCTCTCCCATCAGGCAAGATGTACAGAAGTTTGAAAACACACACCTCTAGATCCAAGGAATCTCCCCAGCTGTTATCAGGCAACTGAACCATCCTATCTCCAACTAGAGAGCGGTTCTGACCTATCATCTATCTTATTGGAGATGTCAAAGACTATCCTTAAACGGACTTTACTGGACTTCATCTTGCACTAAATGTTATTCTCTTTATCCTGTATCTGTGCACTGTGGATAGCTTGATTGTAATCATGTACAGCTGCTCCTTGACCTACGATGGGGTTACGTTCCGATAAACGCATCGTAAATTGAAAATTGAAAAGTCGAATACGCATTTAATCCAATTTGATCACGTGATCGGCTGCGGCCCGCTGCTGTTGCCCAGTGTTTGCACCATCGTAATGTCGAAATCTGTATAGTCTTGCCTTTGATAGCACGCAACAAAAAAGCTTTTCACTGTCCCTTGGTACATGTGACAATGAACCAAACCAATGGTAACTAATGGTAAGGGATGTGGGCCAAACGTGAGCAGGTGGGACCAGCATAGATGGGGACATGTTGGGCTGAAGGGCCAGTTTCTGTGCTGTATGGCTCTGTGACTGGGGCAAAGAATATAAGGGAGATAGGGTGGATTTGTACAAAATACAATGTACGGTTCTGGACACCTTTCCATAGGAAGGATGTGAGAGCATTAGAGGGGAGTGAGTATGAGATTAATAGGGATGTTGCCAGACCTAGAGAATTATATTTATGAGGAGAGACTGATTCAGTGGGGGCTGTTTTCTTATGGCAAAGGAGGTTGAATGGAGATTTAATTAGGCTGCGCAAGATCATGAGAGGCCCAGACAGGGCGAACAGGAAGCAACCTATTTCCCCCGGCTGCGAAATCAATAACTCAAGGACATAGATTTAAGTTAATTAGTAGAAGGATTAGAGGGGAGTTGAGAAGTTTTTTTTAACTTGAATGGTTGTACATCTGGAACACTCTGCTTGAAATAGAGTCGGAAGCCATTATTATATTTGACATGTGGAGGGGGCACATCGGGTGGAGTTGCTGCATTACAGCGCCAGAGACCCGGGTTCCATCCTGACTACGGGTGCTGTCTGTACGGAGTTTGTACCTTCTCCCCGTGGCCGCGTGGATTTTCCCCGGGCGCTCCGGTTTCCTCCTGCACTCCAGACGTGCAGGTTTGTAGGTTCATTGGCTTCAGTAAAGACTGTAAGTTGTCCCCAGAGTGTAGGATAGTGCTAGTGTACGGGGGTCGCTGGTCGGCGCGGACTCGGTGGGCCGAAGGGCCTGTTTCCGTGCTGCATCTCTAACCTAAACTGAACTAAGCATGTACCTGGAAGAGAATGAACAGTTATAATCTGCAGAGCTATGAATCAAGAGGTCCGATGTGGTGTAAAAGGTGGCTTGGACATTATGGGCCAAATGACCTCCTTTTCGCCATAACGTTCTATAATTCTACAGTACTTAATCTTTAAGAAAAAGTTTTGTTCCCCCATCCCCACCTCTCCCAGGCATTTGCAGAGGCCTTGTTGAGGTAGTTTTAAGCAAACTGTGTTCAGAATATCGTCGAGATGATCTCCTGAAGGTTTACCTCTTGGCTTTGTCTTGGTTTAGTCACTGTATAAGAAGGGACTTTCTGAGGAGGCTCCACTCTTGCTCCCTCTCCCCCCATTCATAACAAGGACAGAGTCTCCCTTGTCCTCACCTTCCACCCCATCAGCCGTCGCATACAACATATAATCCTCCGACATTTTCGCCGCCTCCAACGGGATCCCACTACCGGCCACATCTTCCCATCTCCTCTCCTTTCTGCTTTCCGCAGAGACCGTTCCCTCCGAAACTCCCTGGTCAATTCGTCCCTTCCCACCCAAACCACCCCATCCCCGGGTTCCTTTCCCTGCAACACTTGTCCCTATACCTCCCCCCCTCGACTTCATCCAAGGACACAAGCAGTCTTTCCAGGTGAGGCAGAGGTCCACCTGCACCTCCTCCAACCTTATCTACTGTATCCGCTGTTCCAGGTGTCAACGTCTGTACATCGGCGAGACCATGCGCAGGCTCAGCGATCGCTTCGCCCAACACCTCCGCTCAGTCCGAGTTAACCAACCTGATCGCCCGGTTGCTCAACACTTTAACTCCCCCTCCCATTCCCAATCTGACCTTTCTGTCCTGGGCCTCCTCCATTGCCAGAGTGAGGCCCAGCGCAAATTGGAGGAACAGCAACTCATATTTCGCTTGGGTTCTTTTGCACCTAAGCGGGTATGAACATTGACTTCTCTAATTTTAGATAGTCCTTGCTTTCTCCCTCCTTCCCCTCCCCTGTCCCAGTTCCCCTACAAGTCCTACTGTCTCCGCCCACTTCCTTTATTCCCCCCCGACACCAGTCTGAAGAAGGGTTTCACCATGAACCGTCGCCTATTCCTTCTCTTCATAGATGCTGCCTCACCCGCTGTGTTTCTCCAGCATTTTTTGTCCACCTTCCACTCCTTCAACATCTACAGTAAGATGCTGCAGATGTTCTACCAATTGGTGGTGGCCAGTGCCATCTTCTTCGCTGCCGTGTGCTGGGGCTGCGGATGCCAATAGGATTAACAAACTCATCAGGAAGGCCGGCTCTGTCCTGGGGGTGGAGTTGGATTCACGGGTGGTGGTCTTGGAGGGGAGGATGCTCCGCAAACTGCGGAGCATCCTGGACAATACAGCTCACCCCCTCCATGTCAACCTGAGGAGCACCTTCAGCAACAGACTGGTTCCACCAAGATGCAGCACAGAACGCCACAGGAGATCCTTCTTCCCTGTGGCTATCAAACTGTGCAACTCCTCCCCCTTCTGTTGTGGGGTAGACTGAGACTGACTCCCCCCATCCCCAATCTTTGCACATTCCCAATCCTGGACGTTCCACTGGTCACTTTAATTTCATGTTTCATGTATCTTGTGTTTTATAGCTGTTCGCAGACCAATTTCCCTCCTGTGATAAAGTTCTATCGTATCACATCATATCGTAGCGAGGAGCAGTGAAAAGCTTTTGTTGCGTGCTATCTAGTCAAAGAATAGACTCTATGTGAATACAATCAAGCCGTCCACAGCGCGCAGATAAAGGATTAAGAGCACAACGTTGTACTAGTGTGTGGTGTCATTGTACTGAAGCATAGTATGATTTGACTGAATGGCAGCAAACAAAGTTTTTTAATCCTACTCTGATCCCATTTCACTCCCATCAACTCCCACCAGATTGCACAATTGACGTACACAGCAGAGGCGGTTTATAGAGGCCAGTTAACTTACCAATCTGCATGCCTTTCTGGGGGGGAAACAGCCCTTGGGGGAAAATCTAGCATTTGGAAAACATGCAAACTCCACAAAGACAGCACTGAAGATCAGGACCGGCATGGTGGCCCAGCGGTGGAGTTGCAGCCTTACCACGCCAGAGACCAGGTTTTAATCCTGACTGCCGGTGCTGTCTGTACGGAGTTTGTACGTTCTCCCTGTGACCTGCATGGATTTTCTCCGGGAGCTCCGGTTTCCTCCCACGTTCCAAAGACGTTCAAGTTCACAGGTTAACTGGCTGCTGTAAATTGTAACTTCACCTTAGTGTGTAGGATAGATCCAGTGGCGATCACATAAGTTGTAGGAGCAGAAATAGGCCATTTGGCCCATCAGGTCTACTCCACCATTCAATCATGACTGATCTATCTTGCTTTCTAAATCCCATTCTCCTGCCATCTCCCCATAACCCCTGACATCCTTACTAATCAAGAATCTGTCAATCTCTGCTGTAAAATATCCATTGACTTCCCTCTACAGCCGTCTGGTCCTTGAGGACCCGGTGGGCAGAGGGCCTGTTTGCCTGCTGTCTCCCTCAATTCTACGGTTGAAAGGACTTGTACCTGAATCACTGGAGCTATGAGGCAGATCCAGGAATGAGTAGGTTCACCTACGATGACAGCACTGGGCCTGCACTCGCTGGAGTTTAGAAGAATGAGGGGGGGACCTCATTGAAACATAGTGCAAGGCTTGGATAGAGTGAATGTGGAGAGGATGTTTCCACTAGGGGGAGAGTCCAGGACTAGAGGTCATAGACTCAGAATTAAAGGACGTTCTTTTAGAAAGGAGATAAGAAATGTATTTCTTCGAAAGGTGGTGAATCTGGAATTTTTACCACAGAAGGCTGTCGAGGCCCAGTCAGTGGATATTTTTATGGCAAAGATAGGTAGATTCTTGAATAGCACAGGTGTTGGAGGTTATGGGGAGAAGGCAGGAGAATGGGGTTAGGAGGGAGAGATAGACCAGCCATTTTTGAATGGTGGAATAGACTTGATGGGCCGAATGGCCTAATTCTACTCCTATCACTTATGACCTTATGACCTTAGATGCACCACGTTACATTTTCCACAACTATTAGTTCAGATTTTGTTTAAGTTAATGTATGAGCATAAATTAGTAAGATTAAACGAGAACTTACCAGTTCGAAGGTTGATCTTTATTTTATGAGGAGTTGCGATGAGGGATTTCGTGAAGAACCGGCCAGCAGGCATGTGCGACATTCTTCAAAGTAGCGGTGTGGAATCACAGAACAACAACAGAGAAATGACTTGGTATAGTAAGATTGAAGAGACTCTAATTACCAGTTGATTTATGATCGAGTGTTGGGAGCGGAGGGCACGAAATCCCTCATCGCAACTCCTCATAAAATAAAGATCAACCTTCGAACTGGTAAGTTCTCGTTTAATCTTACTATTTCATTTCGGAGTCACGTGAGTGACTTCGTGAAGACTTCAAAGCTCTGTGATTCCATGCCCTGGACCACGTCCATGCTGTCACACACACTACTAAGGATGGATGGGAGTAAACAACACTGCTTGTACTGAAAAATAAGAATAATATTTATTAACAACAAAGAAAAAACCCCGCATTCGGGGACATCTCCACGTTCTTGACCTGCATTCAGCATGGCCTCCGCGAACTGTAGAGGAGCGGCAACAGGTTTGTTGTAGAACCGCTGGAAGGCGGCTTCATTCGCCCATCCTGCTGTGGCAAGAATATGGTCCATGGGCACTTCCATGACCCTTGCCACCGACGTTGATGCAGCCCTGGTGGAATGGGATATGAAGACATTAGTGTCAATACCTGACTTACCCAAGACGATCCTGAGCCACCTGGATATCGTCTGGACCGTCACTCTATGGTGAGGTTTCTTGGGGGTGATAAGCAAGTATTTCTCCATTCCCCTCAGCTTACTCGTCACTTTCACATAGTGACGGATATGGGCGGCTAAACATAGCCTTGCATCTGCGGGGTATGCCGGGAACTTCAGCTGCAGCCCTGTGAACCCAGGTCTATGCTGCTTGAGTAGTTCGTCTATGAAGAAGACTACTTCTGCAGGGGTGGAGATCATCCTGTCGATCCGGATTTTATGGAGTGTCTGTACCCTCTGCGCTGAAGTCAGTGCCAGTAACATCACCAGCTTCAGGGTGAGTTTGTCCAACTCAAGCCCCTCCGTGGGCGACCACGTCCTGAGCAGGGTTAATACCTTCCCGATATCCCAGGTGATGTTATAACGCGGTCTGGGCGGATTGGAATTGAATATTCCCCGCATGAGTCTGGACACCAGCCTGTTGGATCCTACCTCAATATTGAGGTAGAATGATAGCGCACTCCTGGCGTTGTTGATGGCACTGTAGCTCAGGTGTTCATCATGGTGCAATCCCGCCAGGAATTCCAAAACGTCGGTGATGGTTACAGCATCGTATGCAATGTGGGAGCGGCCGCAGTAGGTTTCCCATTTCCGGATGTATGAGAGGTATTGCCGCCTGGTGGACTCCCGGCATGACGCTCCGATGGTATCCATGGTTCTAGATGATAGGCCATACCGCAGTAATGGCCTGTTCAGAACCTGCAAGCCAACAAGTTTAGATAACTGTGGCAGGGATGTGGTTCCCCTGACACAGGGTTTGTTACCAATTGTGGGCAGCCCTCTAAGAGGACCCAAGGTTGACTGATCATATCAAGGACCACCGGATACCATGGCTGCGTAGGCCAGTCGGGTATGATAAGAATGCCCTTGGCAGCATCCATCTGGATTTTCCGCAATACCCAACTGATGAGGCAAAATGGAGGAAATGCATAGAAGAACCATTTACCCCAGTCCAGTGAGAACGCATCCATCGCCATTGCCCCAGGATCTGGTTCCCACGAAATGTATGTTGGTACCTGATGGTTCAACCGCGACGCAAAGAGGTCGATATCCGGTTTACCAAATTTGGCTGTAACTTTAGCAAAGATTTGAGGATTCAACATCCACTCGATGTTGTCATTAAATTTGCGTGACCTGGTGTCCGCCACTGTGTTGAGCTCACCTGGTAAATAGGTAGCTGAAATCCAAATATTCCGTCGAATACACCAGAGCCAAAGTGTATTTGCCAATTCATCACATGAAATTGACCTGGTACCGCCCATATGGTTTAAATATGCCACCGCAGTGGTATTGTCTATTTGGAGACGGACATGAGCGTCAGTAAGATTAGAACAATAAGCTCGAAGTCCGTGAAATGCTCCAAGCATCTCCAAATAGTTTATCCCTTGTGACAATAACAGGGTAGATTCAAGGGTGTCCCATCTGCCCCCACAACTAGAGTAGTTGTCCGTAGCTCCCCAGCCATGGGAGCTTGCGTCTGTTTGTAAGTATACCATCGGATTGGGCAAAATGATGGGTTTAAATGAGTCACAAATATTGTCAACCCACCATTGTAACTCAATCTTAGCCTTTAGAGGCAGCTGCATTGGTCTATCGAAATGTCCAGCGTTCAGTTTTAACGCTGAGATCTTGGCTCTCTTCAAATTTTGATAATGCAAAGGTCCGTATTGAGCAGCTGGAAAAAGTGCTACGATCTTGCCAATCACCTTAGCAGTTTGTCTAATTGATGGTATACTGGCCCACACTAAATCCTTACATACTTGGATGACATCCCCAACTTTGTTAGTTGGTATGGTGGCCCTCATGCGATTGGAATCCACCGTGAACCCCAGATAATCCATGACCTGTGAAGGGCAGAACTTTGATTTATCTGGATGGATAATGAACCCCATTTTCTGAAAAATTGCCACGGTGGCTGAAACTGCCAGTTCAGCTGATTCCAGGGTGTTTCCAACGATCAGGATATCATCCAGATAGGCCATTACTATGTGATTTTGTCTCCGTAGCGTGGCCAGAATAGGTTTGAGTAATTTAGTAAATTATCTAGGGGCTGAGGTAAGCCCATTTGGCAAAGCCCTGTATTGCCAGAGCTGATCCATCCAGGTAAATTTTAAGAACTTCCTGTGGTGTTTCCGAATGGATAATGAATAGTATGCATCTTTTAAATCAATGCATGCCATAAAGCAGCCATGAGAAATAAATGACTTGGCTGTTTCGAACGTGTCCATTTTGAAATGGGTATATTTTACAAAGGTATTCAAATGGGTCAGGTCAATAATAACCCGACATCCTCCATCCTTCTTGGGCCTAGTGAATATGTTGGATACAAATTCAATTGGTTCGTGTATAGTTCTTTCTATCACGCCTTTTTCTTGTAACCTTAAGATTTCAGCATAGCCTGCTGCCATTTCGTTGCTAGACAGCGTAAATTTCCGATCTGGCATATGCTGGGATGGAGGGATGTTGCCACTGATGAATTCAATCTCATGGCCTTGAATACTTTGTAAGATAAACTCATCAGAAGTGATGGTTCCCCATGCCACCGTGAAGAACCGTAGTCGCCCACCAACATGTGAAGTTAAGCATGCAGGTGCATGAAAACCGGACCGCCTTACCTCCATGGTTACCGGCGGTCCTTGACATGTTTGGCGGGACGTGGAGGTGCTGGGTTGGGCTGATGATGCGGCGTCCGCATCTTCCATGGTGGCCGCTGGGGGCCGAGCCCTAAAAAAGGATGCGGTTGTTGAGGCTGCTGAAATTGAGGCGGAGCTGGAGCGTAAGTTCTTGCTGGTCTAACGGCAGGGCCTCGTGGCCTGAAATATGGCGCTTTCTTGGCCGCCTGCCTGGACGAGATTTGTGACCGCATTAGTCCCACCGTCTTGGCGTAGTCATCCAGCTCCTTGACCCTCTTCGGGAGGTCTTCCCCGAACAACTGTCTGAGGGGCCCCGATGTAGCTGGTGCTTGGCCCAAAATGTCCTCTTCCTCCAGCTGCCTCAGGCTGCCTGCAGATGATGGTGAAGTCTCCCTGTGCCCTCTGGAGCTGGATGCTTCCTGCCTCTGATTCTGTTGCAGGAGGAGCTCCAACATCCGCTCCATCCTGTCAATACGCCCTTCGCCCTTAGCACTCGGGCGGTCGGAGTCCTCATGTTCTGCGGAACTGCTGAGGCTCCGGTCATCGGCCCGCACCTCATCGAGGTGAACCCGGTGCCGGAAGCTGTCGCTACCAGCCGCCGCAGCGAAGCTGAGCGATTCCCGCGCGGACCCGCTCAAACGCCTCTTTTTGGCGGAGCTTGATCCCGTTGCCTCGGAGGGCAAACGCGGTGAGTGGTCGGCACCCGACGCCTCGGCGTGGTGACCCGACGTCCGCGCGGGCTTGCCGACTGCCCAAATCCTGGGCCTAGCCGACGTACGGTCCCGTTCTCCCATCCACGGGGGACTCGGTGACCGTGGCGGGACTCCTCCCAAGTGACTCTTCTTAGTCTTGGTGGTTGGGGAGTCGACACTGGTCCTTGCAGGTCTCCCAGTGGACTTGAGTCCCGCCAATTCACCAGTCCGCATTCTAGCGGCAGGTGATGCCTTTGCCCCTAAAGGGCTAGGCTTACGGTCTCCATCCCTCCCTCTCCTCCGAGGGCTCAGGGAGAAGGGCCGTGCAGCCGCACGCGAGCCCTTGCCCAGGTCGACCAACGAGCCCGTTGGCGACAGCGATACGGAGTCAGGATCTACCTGCTCCGGTGGCACACCGAAATCCTGCTCTGCGGAATCGTCACTGGAGCTGCGGTGTATTGGCGGGTCGGGCCCTGTCGCGACAGGGCTCCCCGACTTCCTCGCCTTCTTCCCGGCCTGACTCGCAGGTGTAGCCGTTGATGAGGGCTCCGGGATGGGTGGCCGGCGACTCCGAGCGGACGTCCTACGGCCCTTGTTTCTCCCGTCCATGTTCCTGTCGAAAGAAAACACTCTCCCAACAGGAACCAACCAACTCAAGGTTAGTTTCACTTACCTGAGCGGCTCCTTATGAACGGCTGATGGTGAGCCGCGCTCCACCGCCAGCCGTCGGCATGTCGCGCATGCGTGCTGGCGGGTTCTTCATGAAGTCACTCACGTGACTCCGAAATGAAATTGAATAATTGTTGTACTTCTAGTGGCTATGTGATATCATTGAGCCAAGGCTCTGGAGATTTATATTTAAGTGTAAAACCTGTGATGAATTATTCTTCCAGTTTCCAATATCGAAATAAAATTTTCAATTATTGCTGCAGCAATAATTTGGGGCAGAAGATAGACACAGTAAGCTGGAATAACCCAGCGGTTCAGACAGCATCTCTGGAGAAAAGGAAAAGGTGATGTCTCAGGTCGAGACCCCTCTTCAGTCTGAAGAAGGGTCTCGACCCGAAACACGTATTCCTTCTCTCCAGAGATGCTGCATGTCTCGCTGAGTTACCCCAGTATTTTGTGTCTATCTTCGATTTAAACCAGCGTCTGCAGTTCTTTCCTACTCCAGCTTTTTGTGTCTATCATCAGTTTAAACCAGCATCTGCAATTTCTCCCTCCACATTAATTTGGGACAATCGCATTATATGCTAAAAATTTGCAACAGTAAACCATTGAGAGTCCTTCTCTTCCTGGGTGGCGTGCAGGAAATTTACGCACGGCAATGTTTCATCCATGGAATTTTATGACTAAAATACATTAAGACCAGATGCAAGTGAAAAACATTTTTTTGGTAATACTAAAAGTAATAAGAAACCATAAATTTGATAGAATGACTTGAATTCTTCTTTGTTTTTTTCTGCCGTCTCCTTTTGTGAGACTAGCTGATTCAGTTGATCTTCTGCAGGTTTTCCCAGTTCGTTGGGACATGCCAAGCACACGGATAAGTGATTCAACCACAACTCAGACACGAAAACCAAGGCATGGTTGCAAGGCTTGTTAAACCACAGTGAGAGACTAGGGCTCAAAGTAGATTAGTAGAATAAAAAGGGTCGCACATGGCGCAGTGGCAGAGTTGCTGCCGCACAGCGCCAGAGACCTGGGTTCGATTCTGACCACGTGTGCTGCCTGTACGGAGTTTGTACGTTCTCCCTGTGACCGTGAGGGTTTTCCCCGGGCGCACTCCAAAAGACGTAGAGGTTTTGTAGGTTAATTGGCTTCTGTAAAATTGTAAATCATCCCTAGTGTGTACGATAGTGCGAGTGTACGGGGTGACTGCTGGTCGCCACCGACTCGGTGGGCTGAAGGGCCTGTTTCCGTGCTGTATCTCTGAAGTGTAAAATAAAGTAAAGTCAGTGGACTACAAAAGCCACATCTATTTGTAGCAAACGGTACATCAATGTACATCCAATGTACATCAGAAACCTATGAATTGCTGGAGCAACGCAGCGGGTCAGGCTGCATTCCAGGAGGACATAAATAGACGATGTTTCGAGTCGGACACCTTCTTCAGAACGATCCATTGTGAGACATGCTCAACGTATGCATACTTTGAATACATTCTCCTCCTCTCTCCGATGGTAATTACACAAGACCATCTCTCACTGCTTCCCATCTGTGATTCCTGCTGCCCTCCTGCTCTTTGACCATGTAAGCAGTTTCCCTGGGTCTCTGTAACAGAGGCACACAGGGTTTATCTAGAAATTCACTGTTGATGGCCAGTGCTGGTGTTCATAGAACCGAATTTCAGAGGCAGAATACATCATGCTCTGTAACGTCGAATAATGAAAGGCTCAAATAGAGTGGATGTGGAGAAGATGTTTCGTGTGGTGGGAGAGTCTAGGACCAGAGGGCACAACTTCAGAATAAAAGGACGTACCTTTAGAATGGAGATGAGGATGAATTTCTTCAGCCAGAGGGTGGTGAATCTGTGGAATTCATTACCACAGACGGCTGTGGAGGCCAAGTCATTGGGTGTTTTATAGCGGAGATCGATACGTTCATGATTAGTAAAGGCGTCAAACGTTACAGGGTTGAGGGGAAAATAGATCAGTCATAATTGAATGACAGTGCCGACTCGATGGTCATGTCATAAGTGATAGGAGTAAAATTAGGCCATTCGACCTATCTACTCCGCCATTCAATCATAGCTGATCATCTATCTGTCCCTGCTAATCCCTTTCTCTTGCCTTCTCCCCATAACCTCTGACGCCCGTACTAATCAAAAATCTATCTACCTCTGCCTTAAAAATATCCATCGACTTGGCCTCCACAGCCTTCTGTGGTAATGAATTCCACAGATTCACCACCTTCTGACTAAAGACATTTCTCCTCATCTTCTTCCTAAAAAAAATCCTTTAATTCTGAGGCTATGACCTCTAGTCCTAGATGCTGGTTTAAGTCGAAGATAGACATGAAATGTTGGAGTAACTCAGCGGGACGAGCAGCATCTCTGGAGAGAAGGGATGGATGACGTTTCGGGTCGAGACCCTTCTTCAGTCTGACCCGAAACGTCACCCATTCCTTTTCTCCAGAGATGCTGCCTGTCCCACTGAGTTACTTCAGCATTTTGTGCCTATCTCTGTTATAGGATATAGCACATCAACAAGCAGCTTACAATGGCTCCGTTATTGCATACTTTACAGGTATTACTAAATAAGACACTAAGTGCTGGAGTAACTCAGCGGGTCAGACAGCACCTCCAGAGAACATGGATGGAAAACCATCCTATCGACATCTATGCGATCCTGACCTATCATCTACCTCAATCTTTAATCGGTCTTTACTGGACTATATCTTGCACTAAAAGTTGTTCAGTTTATCATGTGTCTGTACACTGGACAACTTGATTGTGATCATGAACAGTCATTGCACTGACTGGTTAGCAAGCAACAAAAGTTTAAGTGATAGGAGAAGAATTAGGCCATTCGGCCCATCAAGTCAACTTCACCATTCAATCATGACTGACCTACAGTATCTCTCCCTTCTAACCCAATTCTCCCTGCCTTCTCCCCGTAACCCCAGACACCCGTACTAATCAAGAATCTATCTATCTATCCACCAACTTGGCCTCCACAACCTTCTGTGGCAAAGAATTCCACAGATTCATTGCCTTTTGACTAAATAAATTTCTCCCCATCTTCCTTCTAAAAAAAATCCTTTAATTTTGACCTGTAGTCCTAGACCCTCCCACCAGTGGAAACATCCTCTCCACATCCACTCTATCCAGGGCTTTCACTATTCTGTATGTTTCAACGAGGTCCCCCGCCTTACTCTTCAAGACTCCAGTGAGTAAAAGCGCAGTGCAGAGAAACGCTCATCATATGTTAACCTTCTCATTCCTGGGATCATTCTTGTAAACCTCCTCTGGATCCTCTCCAGAGCCAACACACCCTTCCTCAGATACGGGGCCCAAAACTGCTCACAATATTCCAAATGCGGCCATACCAGCGCCTTATAGAGCCTCAGCATTACATCCGGAATAGATTAATTCTGCTCCGATGTCTTCTGGCATTATGCAATTCCCCAGCATGTGTAGCAGACCTGACCAGAGATGAACATCTAAGCAATTGCGTGATCCTTCTTCCCAATATTGTGAGTAGTCGGGGAAGGCAATTGATTCCACATGGAATATGATCGCTTTCATGCTGTTAATTAATAGTTTTCTCTGATCGTTTGAAATTTGTGGGTAGTTTTAATCTTATTATAGCATGTTCTGGGATGAGGATATTCATTTTATGCTACTGAATATAGTCATCGAGCAAAAGCCACATTGTGAGGGTGCTTGGGACCTTCTCAGGGGGGAAAAGATGTGACCCTATCTTCATCTCATGCATTTCCATTTCTCTCTCTCCAAACCCATCAAATGTAAAAGTGTGGGATAAAGCATGGCAAATTACGAAAGATTATAGTAGCATATTACATCATAATTCTCTTAAATTTAACTGCTGGAGGAACTCAGCGGATTATAGAGGGGGTAGCACGAAGACGCAGCTGATAGAGCTACTTTGAAGAAGGGTCACGACCCGGAACGTCACCCATTCCTTCTCTCCGGAGATGCTGCCTGTCCCTCTGTGTTGCTCCGGCTTTTTGTGTCTATCCTCGGTTTAAACCAACAGCTGCGCTTCCTTCCTACTCACGCTGCCTCGCAGTGTCGGAGACCCGGGTTCAATCCTCGCTTTGGGTGCTGTTTGTGTGTGGAGTTTGCACATTCTCCCTGTGACGGTGTGGGATTCCTCCGGGTGCCCTGGTTTTCCTCCCACATGTCACAGCCGTGTTTGTAGGCTAATTGGCTTCTGTAAATTGCCCGCATTGTGTAGGGAGTGGATGAGGAAGCGAGCCAACATAGCGCGGCACGGTGGCGCAGCGGCGGACTTGCTGCCTTGCAGCGCTTGCAGCGCCCGAGACCCTGGTTCGATACCGACTTCGGGTGCTGTCAGTATGGAGTTTGTACGTTCACCCCGTGTTACCTGCGTGGGTTTTCTCCAAGATCTTCGGTTTCCTCCCACAGTCCAAAGACATGCAGGTATGTAGGTTAATTGGCTTAGGTTTGTATACTTGGTAGAAGTACAAATTGTCCCGAATGTGTGTAGGCTTGTGTAAATGTGCGGAGATCGCTGGTCGGTGCGGACTCGGTGGGCGAAGGGCCCGTTTCCGCGCTATATCTCTAAACTAAACTAAACCAGTGTGAACAGGTGAAGGGCCTTTTAACATGCTGTATTTTTCAATCAAATCAATGAATCAATGAAGTAAAGGGGTAGTTGATGTTTCGGGATGTGAGCCCGCATCAGAACTGAGACTATAGAGGGAAGATAGCCAGTATTAAGAAGTGAATGGAGGAGGGGTGAGACAGGGTTATGTTGGGTGAAACCAGATGTGGGGGTGGGGAATGATGAGCAGGTGGAGCCGGATGGGAAGGGGAGGGGAGTGAAGATGCAGAGGCTGGTTGGTTGTGTTAGGCGGAAACACATAAAGAAAAGACAACAAATAATGAGCAGATGGATACAGGTTAGGGGAGCATGAACCATTTGGACCATTTCTGAGACGTTTCTCCCTTTTCTGGACAAACTATCCACCGATATCTACCATCTACTCTATTGACTCCCACAGTATCATAGAAACAAGGAACTGCAGATACTGGTTAAAATACAAAGAAATAGACACAAAGTGCTGGAGTTACTGAGTGAACCAGGGAGCATCTGTGAAGAACATGGTTAGGTGACGTCTCGGGTCAGGACCCTTCATCAGACTCCCACAGTATTGTCTGATTTGATTGCACAAGAAAGCTCACCGTACCTCTGTACACGTCAAAGTAATAAACCTAAACGCAAGCCTACAAGCTCGTTTGACTGCACCTCCTCCTGCTCTGCCTCCTGCGAGGACGCCATCCCTTTCTCTGGGTGTTCCATCTCTGCCGCACCTATTATCCAAGTGAGGTTTCCTATTCCAGGACTTCTGACATGTCTTCCATATCCTGGAAATGCGACTTCCTCTGGGCCATGGCCGACGGAGCCTTCGCCTGCCTCGCCACCACTTCCCACACATCTTACCGTGAGGAAGAACATTTGAGGAAGTGCCACAAGGAGGATATTGAGCGGGGCGTAGGAATAGATGATGTGCCTGCAGTCCCTCATGGTAACAGGACAAAATCAATAAGGCGTTTTGGGAAGTCATAAGGCCACAAGTGATAGTAGTAGAATGAGGTCTACTCCGCCATTTAACCTTGGCTGAGCTATCTCTTGAAGGAGCGGAGCCTTCTTAAAAATACAGCTGGCTCTGTCCCTTCTTGTACAAGGCCTCAGTGTTCCTGGACCAGTCCAGTTGACTGTCCAGGTATACGCCAAGGCACTTGTACTCTCAAATGCCTCACCTCACCTGGTTCTACCTGCCTTTCACACCTCAAGCTTCCTCTCACCTCTTTATCTCATCTCTCAATACTGGCTGTCTCCCCCACACTTACTCAGCTCTGATTCAGGGTCACATCTCTAAACCTTGACCATTCCTTTGCATCCACAGAGAACTATATCCGGCATTCTTTTATATTTATCTGCTGTACTTGAGTTTGAGCTGACGTATCTTTGCATAGTATGATCTGATCTGCTTGGATAGCAAAGCTTTTCATTGTACCTTGGCAGGCACGGAAATCGCTATCAAAACATGGGGGGGGGGGGGGGGGGAACACATTTTCTTGACGGCCGCGCACATGCGCACACACGCATGCCTTTGGCCTGTGGACGGTAACATCGGGAGCTGACCTGGTTGGTGACTGACTCCGAACTCCAACAACAGCAGCTTCGTCCGCTCCGAATCGTGGGGCTTGAATGTTCCGGGGGCGGGGGGGGGGCTTCAAGATTGGGAGCCTCGATCGCCTCGATGCAGCAGTTTGATTTTAAGCCGTGCTGGGCGCTGAAAAGTTCCGCAAACGGGCCGATTCAACCCTTGGAAAGCGTCTGATAAAGTCCAGATTACAAAACATGGGGAGGATTGTCCCCACCTCTCAAAAAACGGGAGACGTATCCCCCCGCCCCCCAACCCAGGATTTCCACCCATGTACATCTGACAATAATAAATCGAAAATGCTAGAGGGTACAGCTTTAAGGTGAGAGAGGCAAAGTACAAAGAAAATGTGCGGGACATGTTTTTTGCACAGAGGATGGTGGGTGCCTGGAATGTGCTGCCAGGGGTGATACAATATACAAGATACATTTATTTGTCACATGTACCAATTTGTACAGTGAAATGTGTGGTCACCATACAGCCATAGGAGTAATAAAGAGCACAGAACACAAAGTCTTAACACAAACATCCCCACACAGCGGTATCAAAGTTTCCCATCCTCCTCTGTTGTCCTCCACGTGGTCGGGGGGCTCCCGAATCCCCCGCTGTCGCCGCTACGGGCAGCCCGATGTTCAGGCCCGCTCGCCGGGGTAATGGAAGTCTGACGTCGGGACTGGAGGACGTCCTCAGCGGCCTGGACATCCGAATCGGACACCTCCTACCGGAGTCCGTGGCTCCCGAAGTCCACAGGCCGCGCTGGGCGGTGATTCAACGCTGGCGGCCCTCGGGAAAGGGCCCCAGGACTCCGCGATGCCGAAGTAAGTGCCGGCCGCGCTGGAAGCTCTGCAAACCCCAGCTCCCCGATGTTGGAGCAGTGGCCCAGCGCTCCGGAGCTCCAAACGGCAATCCAGATAGGCATTGCCCGCTGCGCGATGTATCTTGCGCTGAGCAGCATCGTCTGAAGCTCTGGTCCGGTCCCCGGCAGGAAAGGCCGCTCCAATCCAGATGGTAGACCGCGAGGAGCGGGGCGAGGACGCGACTCGGAGAATAGTCGCAACCTCGCCAGGAAGTGACTGGGAAACGGTTTCCCCCTTACCCTACCCCCCTCCCCCACATAGAAAAGCTAAAGAAGCCTCCAACACTAACTTTAAAACTGACTAAAAAAAAGATTGAAATACAGACAGGCTGCCTCAGACAGGCAGAGGCTGCCTTCAATGCGGCGCCCCTGGTGGCCTGGGTGGTGGTGGTGGAGGCAGATGCAATAGTGACATTTAAGAGACGTTTAGATAGGCACATGGATATTCAGACATATGGATCACGTGCAGCAACATAAAGATTGGTCTTGGTATCATGTTCAGCACAGATATTGTGGGCCGAAGGGCCTGTTCCTACGCTGTACTGTTCAATGTTGTGTGTTGACTGCTGAGTTCCCCCAGCAATTTGCTTGCAGCTCCAGATGCCAGCATCTTTGATCTCTTGTGCCACCTCTTAAATTGTTTTGTTTAGCTCGTCTTTCATATGCACAATGTAAAATGGAGCAACTATGTCCGCTTTAAGCTGATTACATTCGCAGCAATCACTTTTAGCAATATTATGTGGAACAAACTATGACAATATACGAACATATAAATAACATGAAAATTGTTGCTCGACTGTATTAGTTACTGTGGCCTCAAATTTAAGGCACAAACATTTGTGGTTAAGATCATTGAAGCCTGATAGGGACTCACTATTTGACTGGGGCCATTTACGGTGTGAGTGGGCTTCAAGGCTCTTGGATTAACCCACTCCAAGTACAGTAAACTGTTAACCAAATCTCCCTGTCATCTGCTCCAGATGCCCAAAAGGAAATCCCCTACTCAAGTTTTAATTTCTTATTGTGACATAAAATTGTCTAAAGTTAACCATCGAGTAAGATTACAACTAAATAAAGTTGTGAATTCAGTTGAAGATGCAGTTCGCTCTCTCGAGATTGCTCCATGTCGGGTCCTTATAACTTATTGCCCTTAGGCAGGATACAAATCTGGTGACATATGGCCTTATTTAACTGCTGAGCCATAATTACATCCAAAATATAAATGGTGGCTGGCTTTGAGGAGATTGAAAACTTTGTTTACCGGCTTTGAGATTCGTCTCCTGAGGAGGTAGTGTTCTGTTTCGGGACATTACATCAATTAAACACTCTTGACTCTTGATTGGAAAGGGAGAGAAACGTGAAGCAGCAAATGTATAGAATGTTCTATTGGACCCAGAGCAACACACCTGCATCATTGACCTGAGGAGAATTTACCTTAACTTACTTAAGACTACAGGCACATTGTTCCCTGAAAGTGGAATCACAGGCAGATTGGGTGGTAAAGTCTTGGCACATTGGCCTTCATCGGTCAGGCTATTGAGTATATTAATCAATAGTCTGAAGAAGGGTCTAGACCCGAAAGAGTCTGAAGAAAGGTCTCAACCTGAAACGTTACCCATTCCTTCTCTCCAGAGATGCTGCCTGTCCCCCGCTGAGTTACTCCAGCATTTTATGTCTACCTTCGATTTAAATCAGCATTTGCAGTTCTTTCCTGCACATAAAGTTGGGACACGGTGTTACAGATGTACGAAACGTTGGTGAGGCTGCGTTTGGTTCCGTTTTGGTCACCCTGCCACAGGATGGGTATCATTGCGCTGGAAAGATTGCGGAGAAAATTCACGAGGATGTTGCCAGGACTTGATTGCCTGAGCTACAGGGAGAGGTTGGGCAGGCTGGGACTTTATTCCTTGGAGCGCAGGAGGATGAGGGGTGATCTTATAGAGGTGTGTAAATTCATGCGGGGCTACTGGTAATGATAGGCTCGTGATACAGTCTTTTACTCAGGGTAGGGGAATCAAGAACCAGAGGACATAGGTTTAAGGTGATTAGGCGGGGTGGGGGGGGGGGGGGTGGGGGGATTTAATAGGAACCAAAAGGGCAACCTTATCATTCAGTGGGTGATGGGTATATAGAGCGAGATGCCAGAGGAGGTATTTGAGGCAGGTACTATATCAACTTTTAAAAGACACTTGAGAGGTATTGGAGAGGAAAGTATAGGGAGATGGAATGGAATGGACTACTTTACTGTCACATGTGACAAGGCACAGTGAAATTCTTTGCTTGCGTACCCAAGGTATACAGATAGCGGCGCTGACATCGTTACGAAGTACGCCTGCTCCTCCTTTGTTCTCCACCCCACAGCGGTCCCCCCCACTCCAGGCTCTCCGTTATCTATTGTTCTGGGTCCCCCCTTTGTCCCACGAGGCTTTGCTGCCGCCTCCAAGCCCCATTATGGACACAAATGTAGGCAAATAGGATAAAGCTTAGATGGGAGATTTTTGGTCGGCATTGACGAGTCGGGCCAAAGGGCCTGTTTCCGTGCTGAATGACTCCGTGGCTCTATCTGCCCGGGTTTTACTGCGTAAAACTCTCTTTGTTCACGAGACAGTTGAAATGGGGTTGCAGCTGGTTATGGAACAGGTTAACAATTTTAATGCCTGAATCTGATCGGCGCCCTGGCGCTTAAAATAAATGAGTTATAAAACACGGTAGACTTAAGCCAGAAAGGTGGAGTTTTCACAGCTTTTTTAACTATCCTGCTGTATACCCCTTGGGAGTGCTGAAGTGAAATTGCTCGCTTATTTTCAGTCCAGAGAAGCAGCTGAAAAAGATTTACATTGGGTTTTTTTAGATTTCGTTTCATCAATCCCTCTTTGGTTTCATAAGACTAACTGCAAAATGAAGAAAAATAGTAGTTGCAGCAGGTTACTTCTAGCCAGAGCCACCACATCTAACAGAGCAATTGAAAATTGACTGCAGCGTTTAATTTAGTTATAAGGTTGTATTACCCCCCCCCCCCCCTTTAATCACACCAAGATTGCCTTCATATAAAAGTCAAAATTGCATGCAAAGTGGATTTCGTTTCTGCCCAGACATTTTATTAGAAGTGTTTATCATCTCCTCAGAAATTATGCTTTAAAAAGCAACGAAAATTTTTATAAGGAATTAACGTTTTGGGTTAAGGAAATGCAGGTCTCTAATTCCGCAATTACGTGCTGAACAGCTCTGCAGCTGAATTTGAAACATGTGTGCGAAATGCGCCTTGCCTATTTTCAGAATGCTTCGTTAAATAAAATTTGCACCGCAAACGGGGACACCCGCGGGGATAATGTCTGCACACCCCCTTGACTGTGTATGAAAGAGCAGAATTCCAGGCAAGGCATCACTTATGTTTTCCAAAACACCGCCTTGTTTTGGTTGCATGGGGACTGACACTCCGGGAGCAGTGCAACCCACAGAGCAAGAATCGGAATGAATCAAAGATGGCCCAACACTGGCAGATTGCTTGGTAATCTTGCTTCCTAATCACCCTATTCATCGAAGCATTGCTGATTTGTATCTCAATTCCGTTTACTTACATTTGTCCACATCTGTCGATGCCCCTGACTGACAAAATAAATTTGTACGAAGGAACTGCGGATGCTTTTATTCATTCATTCATTTGTTCTATATCTCTCTACATCACCTCTATATCTCTCATTTCCCTTTCCCCTGACTCTCAGTCTGAAGAAGGGTCTCCACCCAAAATGTCAACTATTCCTTTTCTCCAGAGATGCTGCCTGACCCGCTGAGTTACTCCAGTATTTTGTGTCTTATCTGACAAAATAAATAGTTGATCTAGGTTTAGTTTAGTTAAGCTTAGAGATACAGCGCGGAAACATGCCCTTTGGCCCACCGAGTCTGCGCCGACCAGCACACTGTCCTGCACACACTGGCGTTGCTTTTTAAAGCATAATTTCTGAGGAGATGATAAACACTTCTAATAAAATGTCTGGGCAGAAACGAAATCCACTTTGCATGCAATTTTGACTTTTATATGAAGGCAATCTTGGTGTGATTAAAGGTGGGGGGGGGGGGGGGGGAGTGTAATACAACCTTATAGCTAAATTAAACGCTGCAGTCAATTTTCAATTGCACACCGTACGTCTTTGAAGTGTGGGAGGAAACCGAAGATCTCGGAAAAAAATCCATGTGGTCACGGAGAGAACGCACAAACTCCATACAGACAGCACCCGCAGCCGGAATCGAACCTGGGTCTCTGGCGCTGTAAGGTAGCAACTTGAACACTTAAGATTTACACAGCACAGCTCACCCTTCTACAGCACAGAGTGATAGACCTGTAATGTAATTGTACATTTCGCTTCTAAGTAGTTCAACTTTACGAGTGACACAGTGGTACAGCGGTTTGGTCCTGACTACAGGTGCTGCTTGTATAGAATTTCTACCTTCTCCCTGTGACCGCGTGCGTTTTCGCCGGGTTCTCCGGTTTCTTCCCCCGTTCCGACGATGTTCAGGTTTGTAGGTTTATTGGCCTCTGTAAGTTGTCCCGAGGAGATAATTAGTGCACAGGTGAGCGCTGGTCGACGTGGACTCGGTGGGCTGAAGGGCCTGTTCCCATCTCTATCTCTAAACTAAAGTTAACTTAAAGTTTGTGCCCCTTTCAGAGTTCTCTCCGGTGGTCGGATATCTTTACCTTCCATGTCTATTCTCTTTAATATTTTGTGTACAAGTAGAATATCCTCTTAACCTTCTAAAACATGGAATGGAAGGCAAATTTATGTTAGCCCTTTTCACAAAATAACCGTTCAAGTCCCTATATATTCTATTCAAACTGTGCGATACCCTGGGTTGGAGATTGGGTAAGATCCTAGAGGTCGGATCAGAACCTGGAGGTGGGGTCAGAGTCTAGAGGTGGGCTCATAGGCTTGAGGTGGGGTCAGAGCCTAAAGGTGGGGTCAGATGCTAGATGTGGGGTCAGAGGCTAGATGTGGGGTTAGAGCCTTGAGGTGGGGTCAGAGGCTTGAGGTGAGGTCATAGGCTAGATGTGGGGTTAGAGTCTTGAGGTGGGGTCATAGCCAAGAGGTGGGGTTAAAGCCTATAGGTGGGGTCAGAGCCTAGAGGTGGGGTCAGAGGCTAGATGTGGGTTAGAGTGTTGAGGTGGAGTCATAGCCAAGAGGTGGGGTCAAAGCCTAAAGGTGGGGTCAGAGCCTAGAGGTGGGGTCAGAGCTTGTAGGTCAGGTCGGGCCGAGGATGGAGCCTTCGGGTTGAAATGGACCGAGGACGAAGTCAGGTCGAGATGGACAGTGAGAACAAACAGAAACCCAGCATGGGGGGGAGGGGGGGGGGGAGGGGAGGGGGTGGGGGCACCGAGAACAATGGGGGACCCGGTGTGGCGAGGCCGCCGAGAACTAAGGGCACCTGACTGGGGGGGGGGGGGGGGGGAATGAAGAAGGATGCGTACTTTTTGTAACTTTGTCCGCACCTTTGTGCTGACTCTTTTGTGTACTTTGTGTGCAGGAACAAAGAATGTCACTGCACCTAGCTAGGTACAGTGACAATATATTATCATCATGCCCACACGTGGTCAATATATCCACCTTTTGATATGGGACTCTAAAAAGTTAATCGAAATGGTCCATATATGGCAAAGTCATGACCCGTAATAAGACTTAAGGGCTCAAATCATAAACCATCAACAGTGGGTTCATTTTACTTGCACATGGGGAGAAGTGTCTCAGTCAAAGGCTGTGATTACAACTCCAATGTTAAGTCTGTATAGCAGGATATTTACACACCAAAGAGATGACAACTGAGGAAGTACAAAGGTGAGGTAGATTGATGTATTAATCACAGGATCTATACTTTACTCTAACATTATACCAAACTTGCAGCTTCTTGGTTCCGCATGCCATGGAGTGCAAAGGTGAGGATACTTAATAAGAAGTGTCTCGACCCGCAACGCCACCCATTCCTTCTCTCCAGAGATGCTGCCTGCCCCGCGGAGTTACTCCAGCATTTTGTGTCTGTCTTCGGTTGAAACCAGCATCTGCAGTTCCTTCCTACACTTAATATGTTAATACCTGACACTAGATTGCGATCTCTCGGTTCCGCGTGATATGGGATATGAAGATAATGACAGGGAATGTGTTCTGAGCAAATAGCGGCTGGTGGCTTCTGAGCGCCGCATGTGTCAAGGTAAGGACAATAAATATGTTGGCCATTGATACTAGCTGGTGTCCTCTGAACTTTGCACACAGTGGAGTTCAAAGGTAGTGACAACAAATGTGTTAAGGGCCTGTCCTACCGGCATCCGATTTCATGCGATGAGCGCGATCAAACTAGAAGCGGGGGCCGTGCGGAGGTCGGGTGATGCCTGTACAGGGCCGTTCCCACCAGCATGCGCCTGCATGCAGCAAGCGTGACCAATCCGGCAGCGAGGGCTACGCGGAGGTTGGGTGAGTGGTGCAACGCGGCGCAAAGTGATGCGAACTTGGAGCAAAGTCTTAAAGGTAAGTTCGCCAGGCCATAGAGGGACACACAGAGAGGGGCACAGAGGCACACACAGAGAGGGCCCTGGAGCCACACACATAGAGGGTCACGGAGGCACCTACAGAGAGGGTCACGGAGGCACGACGTTGAGACGGTGTGTAATGCGTCGAGGCGACAGCGTGCCGACAAGCTGTTGCCGCACGGAATTTTTGAACATAGTCAGTTTTTCGGAGCCCCGCGCGATGTCGGGACGAACTCCGCACAATTCCGCACGGCTCCGGCGATCGAAGTGGGACCGGCCCCGGGACGCGGGACAGCTCAAGCGACTGTGTTAGGTCGCACTCATCGCATAGAGTTGCATGCTGGTGGGACAGGCCCTTTAATGGCAAGTCTGTGTGTGCCTTGGAGGTATGGTGGTAATGGCAGTGGGTATATTAAATAGCAAGTACTAGCTGGCGTCTTCTTGGAGCAATGTTCAAACGTAGGGAAAATGAATATGTTAAATAACAGTTACTAACTGGCAGCTTGGTTTAATGTATTTATGAATTGTACACCTTTAACAGCTTTTGGAATTTCTACATATGCATTATTGAGCAAATACAAAACAATGTGCTGGAGGAGTAACTGGGGTGGGAGATTGCAACCTT
Source organism: Raja brachyura (assembly GCA_963514005.1). The sequence continues at coordinate 24,011,304 of OY740785.1, read as the reverse complement.
CACGTGGTCCGCCCTGTTTCGACGAATACAATCAACCTGGTGTGCGCAATCAAATAGAACAAGTTGACCTACAACTTTAGGCTGTGCACCCCATACGCAAGAAGAAGAAGAGGAGTAACTCAAAAGGTCACAAGGTTGTAAGGAATAGGAGTAGACTTAACCCATTCGGCTCTGACATGGACATCACACGCTGCAGCACTCGTGAGTAAGGCAAGACAGCGCCTTTACCACCTCAGGCAATTGAGGAAATTCAGAGTGTCTCCGAGGATCCTCCAGTGCTTCTACTCTGCGGCTGTGGAAAGCATCTTGTCCGAAAACATTACAATCTGGTTTGGGAATTGCTCTGCCCAGGACAAGAAGGCTCTGCAGAGAGTAGTGCGTTCGGCCGAACGCACGATGGGGACTTCTCTCGCCCCACTGCAGGAACTATACATCAGACGGTGCAACTCCAGAGCCAATAAGATAATGGGAGACCCCTTCCACCCCTGCAACAGACTGTTCCAGCTGCTACGGTCAGGCAAACGCCTCCGTTGCCAAACTGTGAGAACGGAGAGGATGAGAAGGAGTTTCTTCCCAGAGGCCATTCGTTCTGTAAACTCCTATCTCACCAGGGACTAACTCTACTACAGTTACTGTCCAACAATACCACCCACAATATTTTATTATGGAAAAGAACACGTGATTCTGTTTGTAGTATGTTGGTCGTTTGTTTGTTTGTCTGTTTCTTTTTTGCACAAAGTCCGCAGGCACTGCCACTTTTCATTTCACTGCACATCCCGTATGTGTATGTGACGAATAAACTTGACTTGACTATCAGGTCTACTCCGCTATTCAATCATGGCTGATCTATCTCTCCCTCTAAACCCCATTCTCCTGCCTTCTCTCCATAACCTTTGACACCTGCACTAATCAAGAATCTATCCATCTCTGCCTTAAAAATATCCACTGACTTTGCCTCCACAGCCTTCTATGGTAAGGAATTCCACAGATTCACCACCCTCTCCACGAAAGTGTCACGTATTCAGTCTGGGGAAGGGTCTCAACCCTAAATGTCACCTATTCCTTTTCTCCAGAGATGCTGCCTGACCCACTGCGTTACTCCAGCATTTTGTGTCTATCCCCAGCATAAACCTGGAGTTCCTTCCTACCCAAAGTGCTGGAGGGCATTGAGCAGGCTAGGCAGCATCTGTGGAGAGAATGGACAGATGATATTTTGGATTTGAAGAAGTTCCTGACCTGAAACGTTGTCTGTTCATTCCCTTTGCAGAGGCTGCCTGGCTTGCTGAGTTCCTCAAGCACTTTGTTTTTTTTCTCAAAATTCCCGCATCTGCAGTCTTTTGTGTCTCCATGCGGATTATTTCCAAGCAAGGGATAGTTTGCCCGGTTTGAGCTCATCTGTCTTGTTCTCTGCTCTTATTCTAACCAAGGAAAATATAGTCGAGGAACCAATTTCTCCTTTCATGTTTTGGTGACCTTAAGATAATGATCATCATTCCTTTGCTATTTTGGTGATTTATGTTCAAATTCTCTAGCTTTCTCACAGTAACTATTCTGTGTATTGAGAAAATATTTTTTTTCTTGGATCCAAATCCAAGATGATCTCATACTTTCCCATATTGAAAGGAACCGCTCACTGTTTTTATGGTAACTTTTTGTGACCATCTGCATAACTTCTTCTCAACAGTGTCACTGTAAACTTGGAAAACACAATTAATTGATGCATGACATAAAAGAACAAGAGTCCATGACTAATTATATACCACCAGGCAATGAGCAGTCCCTTTATGCATGTTCTTCTTTCTCCTAATTACTCGAGTTAAGATGCTTGTCTCCAAAGCATGCAACTCCTGTTTCGTTTTTAAAGTCACCCAGCCATTTATTTGCATTAATAACATATATAGATTCTCACATGGCAGGATATGGAGGCTTTGGAGAGGGTGCAGAAGAGGTTTACCAGAATTCTGCTTGGATCAGAGGGTATTAGTTTCTTTCAACAATATATATTTTTCATTAGAAGTATATACATATCATAACCAAAACTCGATTTGTTTAACAGTTACATATTAACACAGCTTCTGTTTATTTGTTATAGATTTTTTTGAACGACAGAGCTATAGAGAGAAGGGTGGGAGAAAAAAATAAATAAAAGAGATTACCAATTTTGGAGATAGGTCCGTAGATTATAACGTGTAATTATTCATCCAATCCTGGATTCAAGTTTCAGTCAAGCTTCCGTGCTGAAGCAATTTATCCTTTCAGAAAATCAATAAATGGAGACCATATTCTAGCAAATAGTTCTGATTTGTCAATTAATACAAGTCTAATTTTTTCCCGAATGTAAGGTCTCAGACATTTCCATAATCCACATTTTAATTGTGGGGGTTGTTGGGTTTTTCCCAAATTTTAAGAGGGTATTAGTTTCAAGGAGCGATTGGGCAACCCTGGATTGTTTTCTATGGAGTGCCGGAGGTTGAGTGGAAGTAAATAGTATTAGGAGAGGCATAGATAAGATAGACAGCCAGAACCTTTTTCCCAGGGTGGAATGTTAAAGCTCATAAGTTCACAAGTTATTGGAGTAGCCATTCGGCCTATCGAGTCTACTCCGCCATTCATTCATAGCTGATCTTTGCCTCCTAATTCCATTTTCCTGCCTTCCCCCCAGAACCATTGACACCCGTACCAATCAAGAATTTGTCTATCTGTGCCTGGAAAATATCCACTGACTTGGTCTCCACAGCCCTCTGTGGCAATGAGTTTCACAGATTAACTACCCTCTGACTGAAGAAGTTCCTCCCTTCTGACAAACGTCTGAAGAAGGGTCTCGACCCGAAACGTCACCATTCCCTCTCTCCAGAGATGCTGCCTCTCCCGCTGAGTTACTCCAGCTTTTTGTATCTATCTCTTAACTCACTGCTTGATTACTGAGATCTTATCCTGAAACTGTAGTACTCTATTCTAGGTTCTCCAACCTTTAGGAAACTGCCTCCTGCTATCTTCTAATCTCTGAGAATCTTGCTTGATGCCATGGAACTACCTCATGTTCTTATGAGGTAACTTTAGTCTTAATGTGACCAACCTGCTCTACATGGAATCATTCAAAACATAACATTGATTTACATGAGTAGGAAGGAACTGCAGATGCTAGTTTACACCGAAGATAGACATAAAATGCTGGAGTAACTCAGCGGGTCAGGCAGCATCTCTGGATAGAAGGAATCCATTGGCTCTGGATAGAAGAATGACTCTGCGCGGGTTTGTAGGTTAACTGGCCCTCTGTAAATTGTCCCTGGTGTATAGGATTGAACTGGTGTATGGGTGTAGGGAAAGTGGGATAACATAGAACCAGTGTGAGCGGGTGAGCGATGGTTGGCGTTGTCTCCAAATGGTGAAGGGTCTGTGTCTAAGTTAGATCCCTTCTTCAGTCGGGATACTTGTGATTACTGGTCAATTATTCGATTCTGACCTCGGGTGCTGTCTGTGTGGAGTTTGTACGCTCTCCCTGTGACCACGTGAGTGCTCCGATCTCCCCCCACATCCCAAAGACGTGGGTTCTGTATGTTAATTGGTCCCTTGTGTAGGGAGTGGATGAGAAAATAGGATGACATAGAACTAGTGTGAATAGATGATCTTTGGTCAGTGTGGACTGAAGGGCTTGTTCCCACACTATCAATCAGACAAAATAATGATGGTGTACTGTGACATTTAACACTTACTTATATTTTGTATAATGCAATGCACAAAGTGAGACATGATGAGTGTCAAGGTGGTGCAGCGGTAGAGTTGCTGCCTCACAGCGCCAGAGTCACGGGTTCGATTCTGACTACCGGTGCTGTCTGTATGGAGTTTGCCCGTTTGCTGCATTACAGGGCCAGAGACCCAGGTTCGATCCTGACTACAGGTGCTGTCTGTACGGGGCTTGTATGTTCTCCCTGTGACCTGCGGGGGTATTTCTCTGGGTGCTCCGGTTTCCTCCCACACTCCACAGACGTACAGATTTGTAGGTTAATTGGCTTTGGTAAAATAATTGTCAATTGTCCCTGGTGTGTAGGATAGTGCTACTGTACGGGGTGATCGCTGGTTGGAGCGGAATCAGTGAGCCAAAGGGCTTGTTTCCGTACTGTATCGTGAAAGTCTAAAGATCAAAAATAGCCTACGTTCCAAATCATTTCAATTCAACTGACTTTGGCTGGATTGAGGAGGAATGAGCTGCTCTGGAACAAGATCAAAGTTTCCATGTCACACCACTCATGGATAGGAAACGTAAAGCCTCCGTCATTTACAATACAATAGTACTTTATTCTCACATGTACCTAGGCACAGTGAAATTCATTTTCTGCATACAGTACAGTAAAAATCTTACTACACTCAAGTGTAAAAGTGTAGGGATAGCAGATTACACTGAGACAGCACACACGGTTCAGATGTAGTATATAAGACTACAAAAGTGCAAATATTTACTTTGAAGGTTCAACTCATATTCCGTTGACTCTAAGGGTGACACATTGGCACAGCGGTAAGTTGCTGCCTTGTGGAGCTTGCAGCGCCGGAGACCTGGGTTCGATCCTGACTACGGCTGCTGTCCCCGTGACCTGTGTGAGTTTTCTCCGAGATCTTCGTTTTTTTCCCACACTCCAAAGAAGTACAGGCTTGTAGGTTAATTGGCTTGGTATAAGTGTACATTGTCCCTAGTGTGTGTAGGATAGTGTTAATGTGCGGGGATCGCTGGTTGGTGCGAACCTGGTCGGCCGAAGGGCCTGTGTACGCGCTGTATTTCTAAACTAAACTAAACTATGGTAATGTTCACTCCTCTGACCACGTTTCCCAACATGCCATGTTATCACCAAGACAACATGATTTTATAAAGATACATTTTTATTCAGCTGCAAAAGAACAAACTGAGCAGCCTCCTCAGTTGTCCAAACAGCTAACAAAGCTCATTAACTCTAATTAACAATAGATATCCATCTTGTTTCCAATCCTGAAGGGTCTCGACCCAAAATGTTGCGTAATGAAACTATAGTGGACACCAGTAGTTTCGTCATCATTGCGAATGAGAAATCATAAGAATGTAAGAAATAATCGGCCATATAAGGCACTTTGACGTGCCTGGTTAATCTCATCTTTGTCCTTTACTCCAGTTTCATGCTGGATCCTCAGAGCTTTTGATTCCCATGTGATCCAAAAACCTACTTGGGCCAAAATCGTATAATTAGCAACGATCTCGACAAGAATTTGTAGTATTTTATGTTAAAAATGGATTTGTGTAGTTTCGTGTTGTTTAGAGATACTGCGTGGCAACAGACCCTTCGGCCCATCACGTATGTGCCGACCAGCGATCACCCCATACACTAACACTATCCTACACACACCAGGGGCAATTTGCAATCTACCAAAGCCAATTAACCTACAAACCTGCATGTCTTTGGAGTGTGGGAGGAAACCGGAGCACCGAGAGAAAACCCACGCGGTCATGGGGAGAACGTGCAAACTCCGTGCAGACAGCACCCGTGGTCAGAATCGAACCCGTGACTCTGGCGCTAGTCAGGATTGAACCCAGGTCTCTGGCGCTGTAAGGCAGTAACGCTGCAGCTGCGCCGAAGTGGCACACTTTCTAAGAACAAACAAATGGTGGGTTTTGAGGTAGGTTTCCCAGAACAGTCTATGTACCAAAAACGGAACAACAAAATCCTTACGTAGCAGCAGCTTTACAGGCCTGTAATGATAACATAATAAACACAACCAAAAATCACAGTCAGGTTTAAGCGATACCAATCATCCGAGGATCTACCTCAACTAACATCCTCGCAACTTTCAGAAACCGATCTTTGCATTTCATCCCATAATTGGATTCATATAAACTATGTACAAAGAAACATTCCTGACATGTTTTAGAACATAGAACATAGAAAAAGTACAGGATAGACACAAAATGCTGGAGTAACTCAGCGGGACAGGCAGCATCTCTGGAGAGAAGGAATGGGTGACGTTTCGGGTCCAGACCCTTCTTCAGACGCTGAACAGTCTGAAGAGGGTTTCGACCCAAATGATCACCCATTCGAATCTGAAGAAGGGTCTCCACCCGAAATGTCACCTATTCGCGTCTGAAGAAAGGTCTCGATCCAAAACGTCACCCATTCCTTCTCATCAGAGATGCTGCATGTCCTGTTGAGCTACTCCAGCATTTTGCGTCTACCTTTGGTTTAAACCAGCACCTGCAGTTCTTTCCTACACATAGGAAAAGTACAGCACAGGAACATGCCATGCGGCCCACAATGTGTGTTCTGCAAATGTTGCCAAGTTAAACGAATTTCCTCTGCCTGCACGTGATCCTTAACCCTCCATTCCCTGCATATCCACGTGCCTATCTAAAAGCACCTCAAACGCCACTATTGTATCTGCCTCCACCACCACCCCTGGAGGTGTATTCCAGTCACACATCACTCTCTGTGTAGAAATAATTGTCCTGTACATCTTCATTGTACTTTTTGCCCCTTTTACCTTGAAGCCATGCTCTCTAGTCTTTAAGTGGAAAATATCAAAGTAGTTTGATTGATTGAGAAAAGTGGACGCCATTTATAAAATAATGTAAAAGAAGCAGGAAAAGCGAGATAGATAAGCCATTTCATTGAAGCTTTGGATGTGAAGGAATGTGAAGCCAGTTTCAAAATAAACACTGCCTGCATCTTTTGAGTTATATTGATTAATTGACTTTGAACGATAAATCTTGGAAACAAGTCCTTCGGCCTACCAAGACCACACTGACCATTGATCACCCCTTCACACTAGTTCTATGTTATCACACGTTCGCATCCATACCCTACACACTAAGGGCAATACATAGAGGGCCAATTAACTTACAAACCCGCATTGCTTTAGGATGTGGGAGGAAGTTGGAGCACCCGGAGGAAACCCACGTAGTGACAGGGAGAACACTAATAGAAACATAGAAATTAGGTGCAGGAGTAGGCCATTCGGCCCTTCGAGCCTGCACCGCCATTCAATGTGATCATGGCTGATCATCCAACTCAGTATCCTGTACCTGCCTTCTCTCCATACCCTCTGATCCCCTTAGCCACAAGGGCCACATCTAACTCCCTCTTAAATATAGCCAATGAACTACCCTCTGTGGCAGAGAGTTCCAGAGGCCCACCACTCTCTGTGTGAAAAAGTCCTTCTCATCTCGGTCCTCAAGGATTTCCCCCTTACCCTTAAGCTGTGACCCCTTGTCCTGGACCTCCCCAACATCGGGAACAATCTTCCTGCATCTAGCCTGTCCAGAGAATTCTAGAGAGTACAAACTGAGTCTATCCAGTCTTGCTTCATAAGAAAGTCCTGACATCCCAGGAATCAATCTGGTGAACCTTCTCTGCACTCCCTCTATGGCAATAATGTCCTTCCTCAGATTTGGAGACCAGAACTGTATGCAATACTCCAGGTGTGGTCTCACCAAGACCCTGTACAACTGAAGTAGAACCTCCCTGCTCCTATACTCAAATCCTTTTGCTATGAAAGCTAACATACCATTCCCTTTCTTCACTGCCTGCTGCACCTGCATGCCTACTTTCAATGACTGGTGTACCATAACACACAGGTCGCGCTGCATCTCCCCTTTTCCTAATCGGCCACCATAATAATCTAGCACTCTGATCCGCTCGACCAGCAGATGTTGTAGACTATTAGATGTTACCCCTATTAATACCCCGATACACTTTTATGTCACTGTTTTCATGTGTAGTTGTACAGTAACATTTCCATTGAACCCAGTGGTTGTCGCAGGGAGAACGTGTAGACTCCACAGATGAGGTCAGGATCGAACCCGGGTCTCTGGTGCTGTGAGGCAGCGGCTCTAGCATGTGCCCCATCGTGTGGGTTTGTAGGGTAGGGCGGCACGGTGGCGCAGCGGTAGAGTTGCTGCCTCACAGAGCCAGAGACCCGGGTTCCATCCTGACTACGGGTGCTGTCTGTACAGAGTTTGTACATTCTCCCTGTGACCTGTGTGGGTTTTCTCCGGAGAGTGTTTAATTGTCATATGTACCAAATTAAACAATGATATTCTTACTTGCTGCAGCATAGCAGGACTGTAAATACAATATTCAAATGATGGAAGTTCAATATATTAACAACAAGATAGTGCAAAACTAAATTAAAGCACGAATTCCCTTGTGCAACCAACACAGTGTAGTAAAATGTAATTAAAAAGGAACTGCAGGTGCTAGTCTACACAAAAAGACACAAAGTGCTGGAGTAACTCAGCGAGTCAAGCAGCATCTCTGGAGAAAATGGGTAGGTGATTTCTCAGGTCGTGACCCTTCTTTGGGTTGATTATTGGGCGGGGGTGGGGGAACTGCAAGAAAAGACCAAGACAAAGCAGGGCTGGCAACAGATGATGACCTCAGGAAGGCTGCCTGTTGGCTAAGGACGGTGTGAACCGGACAACGTTGCAAGCAGTGGAACTGGTTAACCAACGATTAGTGGAGGGGGCAGCAAAATGGGGGAAAAGCCATGAAGGGTGGAGGGGACTGTTTGTGAAGTTACCTAAAATTAGAGAATTCACCTTCCCCAAGCTAACAATGATCTATCCTACATTTTACTTTAATCCGCATCCCCTTTGATGTCTCATTTTCACACCTTACATTTCCTTATCTCTGTGTCTCCCTCTCCCCAACTCTCAGTCTGAAGAACGGTCTCGACCCAAAACGTCACCCATCCTTTCTATCCAGAGTTGCTGCCTGTCCCGCTGAGTTACTTCCGTACTTTGTGTCTATCTTGGGTGCAAACCAGCATCTGCAGTTCCTTCCTACACATTCAACGTTCATATCATTGGGTTGTAAGCTCCCCAAGGAATATGAGGTGCTTTTCCACAAATTTGCGTGTGCCCTTACTCTGGCAATCGGGGAGGCCCTGGACAGAAAGGACAGTATGCGGATGGGAAGGGGAGTTAAAATGGTTAGCGACCAGGAGATCCAGCAGGCCTTGGTGGACTGAGGGGAAGTGTTCAGCAAAACAGTCGCTGAGTCTACGGTTGGTCTTGCTAATGTCTTGAATACTGTATTTACAGTCCTGCTCTGGTTGATCTTGCTAATGTACAGGAGGCCACATCAGGAATACTGGATGTAGTAGATTATGTTAGAGGAGGTGATTTGTAGTGTTTGTACAGTGGTGTTCTAGAGACGGATGGTTGTTAGGGGGCGCCGTCCTGTATTGTATGGCTGCCCAGCCTGCAGCTGTATGTCTTTCCTCCTTTACTTTTTTTTAGTGTGTTAGAGTGTTTTGTTTTGGAGTTTATTCTTTTTTTATGTGGGGGGGGGGGGGGAAGGGGGAAACTGCTTTTCCTGGTCCCTACCTGGTCGGTGAGGCAGCTTTTCTCCGGGCTGCAACTTCGACCCGTCCTCGCGGCCTACCAGCGGGCCTGGAGCGGCATTTCCTGGGGGGACGCCCAGAGCCACGGCTTCGGCAGCGGCAGAGTGCTGAAGCGCTGGAGCGCCATCGCGGGACGGAGCGGGTGATGCCTTGCCTGGGTCGCCGCGCTGGAACTCCGGTGAGCTGAGACCGCCCGAGACAAACATCGCAGAGCCGCGGGTCTGTGGAGCGGCCGGCTGCGGGCGGCGGCGCTGAACCTTAACAGCGGGAGCCAGGGAGGAGCTCCATTCAGCGCGGCCTTGTCGGCTCTGGAAGCCGCGGACTCCAGCAGGAAGCGGCCGTTCCGGGAGTCCCAAGCCGCTGAGAGGATTCTCCCGACGCCGGAGCACCACCACCCGCCGAAAACGGCCTGGAACATCGGGCCTCCGTGAAGGCAACTATGGAGGCCTCAATAGGCCTGACTATGGGTGGACATGGGTTGGGGACTGGACTTTGTGCCTTCCCTCATAATGGGAACCATTGTGGGGGGATGTTTTTATGTTTAAATCTCTTTATTAGTGTTGTGTCTGTATTCTTTATTTTATGTGCTGCATGGCAAGAAGCATTTCACTACACCAATTGGTGAATGTGACAAATAAACTAACCTTGAACCTTGAACCTTGTTGGGAAGAAGCTGTTTCTGAACCTGGAGCTCACGGTTATAAGACTCTTATGCCATGATGGTGTAGTTCAGGTCACTCATTGTTTGGTATTGTGTATATGTCTATGTTATAAAGTTATTCCAGAGCAATAGAGCCAATGTCAGTATGGTTGCTGTGGGATGGAAATGCAAGCGCTCGTTTACACTGAAGATAGACACTGAAGCTGGAGTAACTCAGTGGGACAGGCAGCATCTCTGGAGAGAAGAAATGGGTAATGATTCGCGTCGAGGCCCTTCTTTAGACTGAGAGTCAGGGGAGAGGGAAACACTAGATATGAGAGGGTAAGGTGTGAAAACGACACATCAAAGGGGACGAGGTTCAAGGAAAATCTAGAATTGATCATTGTTAGCTAGGGGAAGTTGACAACGAAGCATGAAAAGATAAAATTTGATTAGGAAGACAATCAAACTGATCGGAGAACTACAATGGAGGAGGGATGGAGGGAGAGGGAAAGGAAAGGGTTACTTGAAGTTAGAGAAATCAATATCATAGAAAATAGGTGCAGGAGGAGGCCTAACCCTAACCACCATACCGCTGGGGTATAAACTACCCAAGCGAAATATGAGGTGCTGTTCCTCCAATTTGCGCTGGGCCTCACTCTGACAGTGGAGGAGGCCCAGGACAGAGAGGTCAGTGTGGGGATGTGAGGGGGAGTCAAAGTGTTTGACAACCGGGAGATCAGGTAGGTTTAGGCGGACTGGGCGAGGGTGACATAAGGTGTACGTACCTGACGCTTTATTTTAATGGTATCGATTTCCATCCATTAGCAAGGTGACCATCATGGAAGATTCCGACCAGCACATCCACCTGAGGAATCTCTCCCTCCACCAGGCAAACAATGAAGAAGAATCTCTTAACCTGCTCTTCCTGGGCGATACTAACCGAATGATAGCAGAGGTGAGCACTTTCAAAGCCTGAGCTTCATATCCAGGTAGAGCGATGGACGCACAGGAAGAGACAACTTTGGAAAATGTATATTGTATCTTCCAGGAAATGTTATTTTTGTTGTTATTGAGAGATGCAGCATGGAAACAGGTCCTCTGTCCCACCGAGTCCAGGCCGCCCATCGATCACCCGTTCACATTAGTTCCATGTTATCCCACTTTCCCGACAGGCTCGGGGCAATGTACAGAGGTCTACAACCTGCAAACCTGCACACAGGCAGAGATATAGAGAGATATCGGCCAAATGAACTAACGATATGCAAAAAAGTAACAATGATAAAGGAAACAGGCCATTGTTAGCTGCAGGATAGGTGAAAACAAGTTACAGACAATGAGACTCAACAAGACGACTTTGAAGCTAGTACGACTTGGGCGGGGGAGCCTTGGGGAGAGCGGGGGGGGGGGATGCAAGGATTACTTGAAGTTAGAGAAATCAATATTCATATTCATATTCATATTCATATTCAATGATAGTCCAAAGGTCACCAAGGTCAGCACTGCTCTCTGGTTGTGGTAGGATCGTTCAGTTGCCTGATAACAGAAACTGACCCTGAATCTGGAGGTGTGCGTTTTCACACTTCTATACCACAGGTCCGTGATTATGCAGCTGGCCTTGCCGAGGCAGCGTGAGGTATAAATGGAGTCAAGAGAAGGGAGGTTGGGTTGTGTGCTAGTCTGGGCTGCATCCACAATTCACTGCAAATTCTTGCCATGTTGGATGGAGCTGTTCCCAAACCAAGCTGTGATGCATCCCGATAAAATTCTTCAACTAGAAGGTGTTTGGAGTTGGGTGGGGAGAGTGGTGATCTCTGGTCATTAAAATCTTTTCTTGTAAAATTACATCAAAAGCTGGTCAGAATGTGGTAAGTCCTGGATAGAGTGGATGCGGAGAGTCTAGGACCAGAGGGCACAGCCTCAGAGTAAAAGGACGTACCTTTTAAAAGGAGATGAGGAGGAATTTTTTTAGCCAGAGGGTGGTGAATCTGTGGAATTCTTTGGAGGAGACCTGTCATTGGGCATTTTTAAAATAGACACGGTGGCGCAGCGGTAGAGTTGATGCCTTACAGCGAATGCAGCGCCGGAGACCCGGGTTCGATCCCGATTATGGGTGCTGTTTATACGGAGTTTGTACGTTCTCCCTGTGACCTGCGTGAGTTTTCTCCGAGATCATCGGTTTCCTCCCACACTCTAAAGACGTACAGGCTTGTAGGTTAATTGGCTTGGTGTAAATATAAAAGGATAGTGTTAATGTGCAGGGATCGCTGGTCGGCGCGGGCCCGGTGGGCCGAAGGGCCTGTTTCCGTGATGTATCTCTAAACCAAAACGAAACGAAAACATTGCCAGGTTCTTGATTAGTAGGAGTGTCAAAGGTTACAGGGAGAAGGCAGGAGAAAGAAATATAGATCAGCCTTGATTGAATGGCGGAGCAGATTCGATGCAATTCTGCTTCTATGACTTATGAACATGAATCCAGCGTTACAGAATGTGCGGGTATGAAAACCTTTGCCTCTCCCAATTTTCTCTGGCTCTGCTTATGATCTCTCAAATCTCCCGCTCCCTCTCGCCTCTGATGAAAGGTTGATGCCAATTCTCCTTCTCCATCTGCAGATACAGCCTGACATGTTATTTTTATCCAGTGATTTTGTAGTCGACTCCTTTTATTTATTCTATTAGAGGCACTCATAAATGACTCCCGTCTGTGGAGGAGACTCTTTGGTTGTCGTATCAGAGATCTGCCTTTGTCTGGTGTTTTATTCTTAGAATTGCTGCATGAAACCACAGTCGGTTCATCTGGACACATTGCGGGCCCTGAGTGGAACAGGACCGTTTGATGTTTGTTTGTGTGGTATGATGTAATAGGGAGACTGCGATGCCAAGTTGCAATGTAACCATTTTCCTTTTGTCTGCTCTGTTGTTTTAAATGTAATATTGCAGTACTGATTTCAGTGGAGCCGACTTTGTTCCCACGTATAGAATCATAAATTGAACAAATTGCTGCAACCTAAACTTGACCTTCCCCGAAGAAGGCAGCAGTCGCTAAAAGTTTCCACGGTTTCCTAAATTGGGTTTAAAGTCGGGATTCATTGCAGACGCTGTGTTTTATTCAGACAGTGTGCCTGAAGAAGGGCCCCGACCCAAAACGTCACCTATCCACGTTTCTCCGGAGATGCTGCCTGACCCGCCGACTTACTCCAGTGTCCTTGTGGATGTGCTGGAGTAACTCAACGGGCACCGCTGGAGAACATGGATACGCTTGACGTTTTGGGAAGAGACCCTTCTTCAGACTGATTGTAGGAGGGGCGAGGAAAGCTGGAAAGGTCGAGAGGCAGGTAATAGGTCGACACGGGCCAGGGGCGGTGGGGTTTTGGTGGGCAGATGGTTGGACGATAAATCTGCTATGCTTTGTCCTGCCACTTCCCTTTTCCAGCTTCCCACCCCTCTCCACAATCAGTCTGAAGAAGGGTCTGGACCTGAAACGTCACCCACACATGTACCAATGCACATTTATTTGCAAAAATGTCAAGATCCTTTAAATAACTGAACACTCCTGTAACACGCGCAGGGGCATCTAATAGTTGCACTTTTTAATCTTTCATTTAACAGACTCCGATGAACCAGGCCTCAACACGCTCCCATTGTATCTTCACCATCCATGTTTCCAGTCGTGAGCCAGGGTCGGCCACCATCCGTCGGTCCAAACTACACCTAGTCGACTTGGCTGGATCGGAGCGGGTTACAAAGACCGGAGTGGGGGGGCAGCTACTGACAGAGGCGAAATATATCAACCTCTCCCTGACATACCTCGAACAGGTAAGGCCACACATCCCGTCCAGCAACCTTGGTTACATAATGTGCAAAGAATGAGACTACAGTTACTACACAGAGAGGTGTCATTACTGCAGTCAATTCGACATTGCAGTCATCTCGAAGGTAGACACAAATTGCTGGAGAAACTCAGCGGGTGAGGCAGCATCTATGGATGCTGTCTCGACCCGAAACGTCGCCAATTCCTTCTCTCCAGAGATGCTGCCTCACCCGCTGAGTTTCTCCAGCATTTTGTGTCTACCTTCGATTTCACCGGCATCTGCAGTTCTTTCTTAAACATTGCAATCATCTCTATTTATAATGACTGACTTAAGTAAATTACCGCAGAATATTTAGACGCATCAGATAGGAGTTGGCTTCCATTTTTCCATAAAGATTGATGGTGGTGCAGCGGTAGAGTTGCTGCTTCACAGCGCCAGAGACCAGGGTTCAATCCTGACTACGGGTGCTGTCTGTACAGAGTTTGTACGTTCTCCCTGTACGTTTTCTCCGGATGCTAGTAGGATAGTGCTTGTGCTAGTGATCGCTGGTTGGCGCGGACTCAGTGGGTCAAAGGGCCTGTTTCCACGACGTATTTCTAAAGTAAATTAAAAGTGTCAAAGATATGTGAGTCACCAGTGTGATGTAATATCTACGTTCACTTCACTGTCCACAACACAAGACAATGATAGCCTGTTGGGCTCATTGATACAGCTATCTCTCATAACCCATTCTCAACCATGGCTAGTTCATAGGTTCTAAGAGCAGATTTAGTCCATTTGGCCCATCAAGTGTACTCCGCCATTCAGCCGTAGCTGATCTATCTCTCCCTCCTAACCCCATACTCCTGCCTTTTCCCCATAACCTGAGCCACGTACTAATCAAGAATCTATCTCTTCCTTAAAAATATCCATTAAGTTGACCTCCACAGCCTTCTGTGGGAATGAATTCCACAGATTCACCACCCTCTGACTAAAGAAATTCCTCCTCATCTCCTTCCTAAAGAGACGTCCTATAATTCTGAGGCTATGACCTCTAGTCCTGGACTCTCCCACTAGTGGAAACTTCCCCACATCCACTCTATCCAAGCATGTCCAAATCCAAGTTTACTGTAGTCAACTTAATTTTAATATTATATTCAACTTTATACTTTTGGGAGTATATTTCTTTACGTAGGTTTCTTCTTTTTGTCAATCAAGTCTTTAACATCACCTCTTTTTCACTGTTCACAATAAAGCCTCTACTCCAACCGCAGCATGTCTTACTTTAACTATGTTCTTCTTATTCTACTTTATCTTGTTCAAAAGGTTATTCCCTTTGTCGTGTATCTGTACAATGTGGATGGATGATTGTAAACATATATTGTCTTTCTGCTGACTGGTTAGCACGAAACAAAAGCTTTTCACTGCACCTCGGTACACGTGACAATAAACTAAACTGAAACTAAACTAAAAGTGGGTGTTACCAACTGAATGAAAGGGTGTTACTAAAAGGGGGCATCACACCAAAGTATCTTTCTCTTCCTGTCCCTTGTATTTTTTACACCTTGTGATGAAATAAGCCCCCATTGTCTTTGATATAATATTCTGTGGCATATATTTTTAAGACTTTTGGGGTTGATATGTTTCATAATAATAGGCGAGGAGATGGTGGCACGGTGGTACAACGGGAAAGTTGCTGCCTCACAGGGCTTACAGCGCCAGAGACCAGGGTTTGATCCCGACTCTGAGTGCAGTCAGGACGGATTTTGTACATTCTCCCCGAGATCCTGTGGGATTTCTCTGGGAACTCCGGTTTCCTCCCACACTCCAAAAACAGACAGTTTCATAGGTTAATTGGCTTGGTATAAATGTGAACTGTCGCCAGTGTGTGTGGGGTAGTGTTAGTGTGCAGTGAAAGCTGGCCAGCATTGCCTGTTTCTACCCTCTGTCTATAAACTAAACTAAACTAAACCCTGTGAACCCTGAGTTTAAAAATAGCAGCTTGATTGTTATACTGTTAGATTTTGTTCAGCCAGGTCTGTGTTGATCTGTTTCCATGCTGTTTGCTCATACAATTCAAATCCTTTTAAAATACAAATACTTCTTCCAGCCAAATACAAAATCTTGAAGAACAGCACTGCTAAAATTCAGATACCATACAATATTTGATTTTTTCACTAATAGATATCAGTACAATATTATTAATGTTTCTTCCATCTGTTATCAGGCAACTGAACCATCCTCGTACCTCCTAGAGAACGGCCCTGATGTCCCATCTACCTCATTGGAGATATCCAAACTATGTTCAATCGGACTTTACTGTACTTCATCTTGCACTAAATGTTATACCCTTCTGACTATATCTGTACACTGTGGAAGGCTTGATTGTAATCATGTATCGTCTTTCTGCTGACTGGATAGTGCCCAAGAAAGAAGCTTGTCACTGTACCTCGATACACGTGACAGTAAGAATGGATATTTTAAAGGTGGAAATTGACAGATTCTCGATTAGTAAGGGTGTCAGGGGTTACGGGGTGCAGCCAGGAGAATGGGGTTGAGAGGGAAAAATAGATCAGGCATGATTGAATGGCAGAGTCGACTTGATGGGCTGAATGGCCTAATTCTGCTGCTAAAACATCTGAACATGAACTAAACTAAACGACCCTATTTTGCATAGAGTTGAATATTAGTCTAAAAGGGCTGATGGGCAGAAGGATGTTTGATGAAACAGTTTACAGATTTAGTTTAGTCTAGTTTAGAGATACTGCGCGGAAACATGTCCTTTGGCCCACCGAGTCCGCACTGAACAGTGATCACCGAACACTAACACCACCCTACATGCTCTAGAGACAATTTACATTCATACCAAGCCAATTAACCAACATACCTGTATGTCTTTGGCGTGTGGGAGGAAACCGGAGATCTCGGAGAAAACCCACGCAGGTCACGGGGAGAACGTACAAGCTCCGTACGGGCAGCACCCGTAGTCAGGATTCAACCCGAGTCTCTGGCGCTGTGAGGCAGCAACTCTACCGCTGTGCACCCCTGAAAGGTTGCATGTTGTCTCTTCATTGTACGAAGGAGCACAATTTAAATTTAAATTGTTCATTTCAATTACAGGTGATTATAGCACTTGCGGAAAAAAATCGTGCACACATCCCGTATCGAAACTCCATGATGACGTCTGTTCTGCGAGATAGCCTGGGCGGAAACTGTATGACCACAATGGTTGCAACCTTATCTGTCGATAAGAAGAACCAAGAGGTATGTTCAATTGAATTTCTCTCAGTCTTTCCAAAGCAGCTTTATAATTCACATTTGGAAGTAATAGGAACCTGAGGGGCAATGTTTTCATTCAGAGGACTGTGGTGGGTGGATGGAACGAGCTGCCAGAGAAGGTTGTTGAAGCAGCTACCATAATAGTATTTTAACAACACTTGAGTTGGACACAAAATGCTGGAGTAACCCAGCGGGACAGGCAGTATCTCTGGATGGAAAGAATGGTTGGAGATCCTTCCTCAGCATCTGCAGTTCTTGGAATAGGTACATGGATTGGAAAGGTTTAGAGGGATATGGGCCAAACACTGGCAAATGGGACAAGCTTAGGTTTGGTATGGACGAGTTGGGCTGTGTGACTTTATGATTACAGTGGATCATAAGATCATAAGACATAGGAGCAGAGTTAGGCCATTCGACACATTCAGCCTGCTCCACCATTTGATTATGGCTGATCTATTTTTCCCTCTCAACCCCATTCTCCTGTCTCTCAGATAACCTTATGGACCTGTCCCACTTACGCGACTTTTTCGGCGACTGCCGGCACCCGTCATGGGTCGTTGCAGGTTGGCAACAAATTTCAACATGTTGAAAATTGAGCTCTTTGGTCGACTGAGGAGACTACTCAATAGATAATAGACAATAGGTGCAGGAGTAAGGCATTCGGCCCTTCGAGCCAGCACCGCCATTCAATGTGATCATGGCTGATCATTCAATGTGATCATGGCTGATCATCCCCAATCAGTACCCCGTTCCTGCCTTCTCCCCATATCCCCTGACTCCGCTATTTTTAAGAGCCCTATCTAGCTCTCTCTTGAAAGCATCCACAGAACCTGCCTCCACCGCCCTCTGAGGCAGGGAATTCCACAGACTCACCACTCTCTGTGAGAAAAAGTGTTTCCTTGTCTCCGTTCTAAATGGCTTACTGCTTATTCTTAAACTGTGGCCCCTTGTTCTGGACTCCGCCAAATCGGGAACATGTTTCCTGCCTCTAGCGTGTCCAAGCCCTTAACAATCTTATATGTTTCAATGAGATGCCCTCTCATCCGTCTAAAAGCCAGAGTGTACAAGCCCAGCTGCTCCATTCTCTCAGCACGTGACAGTCCCACCATCCCGAGGAATTCTCCCTCAATAGCAAGAATGTCCTTACTCAAATTAGGGTACCAAAACTACTCACAATACTCCAGATGTGGTCTCACTAGGGCTCTGTACAACACCCTGGCGAAATGTCGCGGAGTGAAGCGTGTATGGTTGTGAGTAGTCGCCCAAAGAGTCGTACCTTGTTCTGGTCGCCGCTGGATTTTCAACACGTTGAAAATTTTCGGCGACTGTAGCAACCTATGACGCAGTCGCCGAAAAAGTCGCGTAAGTAGGACAGGCCCATTACTTATCAAGAACCCTATCAATCTCCACTTTAAAAATACCCAATGACCACAACCATCTGTGGCAATGAATTGCACTGAATCTCCACCCTCTGGCTAAAGAAATTCCTCTTCATCGCCATTCTAAAGGTACGTTCTTTCAATCTGAAATGAATCTGTGCCCTCTGGTCTTGGACTCTCTGTGGCTCCATTCAGTCACATTTTATATTAAAATGTCCTGGCACTTTCTCTGAATTTTGACAGTTACAAAGAAGAATTGGCTCTATTTACCCTGAACAGCGTTAAATCTAAGCACTGTGTTCTGCTGTATTAGAAAGTATTTCCTAAGTAATTTTTATTTGTTTTTTCATGGTTTACATCTGAGTGCGGTGCTTATTCCCCAGGAAAAATTATCATTTGCAATCTGTTGGGGGAACTCAGTGGGTTTAGCAGCATCTAGTTTAGTTTAGTTTAGAGATACAGCTGGGAAACAGGCCCTTCAGCCCACCGAGTCCATGCCGACTAATGATCACCTGTACACTACACATCGGTGGGCAATTTTACCCAGGCCGATTAACCTGGAAACCTGTACGTCTTTTGATTGTGGGAGGAAACCAGAGCACCCGGAGAAAGCCCACGTGGTCACAGGGAGAAGGTGCAAACTACGTACAGACAGTGCCCGTCGTCTGGTCCCTGGTGCGGTAAGGCAACACCTCTACCGCTGAGCCACAAATGAAAATCTGGATTGAAAGAGCAGGGGATGAAGGGTGGGGAAGGAGACGGCAAACAAAAATGTGGATCAGGGTGTACGAAGGGCCGATTGGCTGATGGAGGCAGGTGGGGGCCGAGGGAAGGGTGGAAACACACCAGAGGTTGGCAGGTGGAAGGTGGTGGAACAAGATTACACCACCTTCATCTCCTCCGCCTATAACCAGCCTTTGACGCTCAGGAAGGAGATCGAGAACCTCGTGACATGGCGTCAGAACATAATATAGCCCCTTGATGTCAGCCGGATTTGACTTACAGTGTGAACACACCCTGTCCACATCAACAACAGACTGGTTCCACCAAGATGCAGGACAGAACGCCACAGGAGATCCTTTGTCCTTGTGACTATCAAACTGTACAACTCCTCCCCCTTCTGTCATGGGGTATACTGACTCCCCTCTCCCCCCCCCCCCCCAATCTTTGCATATTCCCAACCCTCCTGGGATAAATAAAGTCAAAGTCAAAGTCAAAAGGAGTTTATTGTCATGTGTCCCTGACAGGACAATGAAAATCTTTCTTTGCATAGCACAACAGAACATAGAAGGCATTGACTACAATTCTATACTTAAATACACACATGACTTAATAAATTAATAAAGTGCAAATAACAGATGGAGGGATGTTAATGTTCAGAGTTCCGAGCCAGGTTTAATAGCCTGATGGCTGTGGGGAAGTAGCTATTCCTAAACCAGGTTGTTGCAGTCTTCAGGCTCCTGTACCTTCTACCCGAAGGTAGCAGGGAGATGAGTGTGTGGCTAGGGTGGTGTGGGTCCTTGATGATGCTGCCAGCCTTTTTGAGGCAGCGACTGTGATAAATCCCCTCGATGGAAGGAAGGTCAGAGCCGATGATGGACTGGGCAGTGTTTACTACTTTTTGGAGTCTTTACCTCTCCAGGGCGCTCAAGTTGCCGAACCAAGCCACGATGCAACCAGTCAACAAGCTCTCTACTGTACACCTGTAGAGGTTAGAGAGAGTCCTCCTTGACAGACCAACTCTCCGTAATCTTCTCAGGAACTAGAGGCGCTGATGAGCTTTCTTAATAATTGCATCTGTGTTCTCGGACCAGGAAAGATCTTCACATATGTGCACGCCCAGGAATTTGAAGCTCTTGACCCTTTCAACCATCGACCCGTTGATATAAACAGGACTGTGGGTCCCCATCCTACTCCTTCCAAAGTCCACAATCAGTTCCTTGGTTTTGCTGGTGTTGAGGGCCAGGTTGTTGTGCTGGCACCATATGGACAGTCGCTCGATCTCTCTTCTATACTCGGACTCATCCCCATCAGTGATACGTCCCACAACAGTGGTGTCGTCAGCGAACTTGATGATGGTGTCGTCGCGCTATGACCGGCTACGCAGTCATGAGTATAGAGTGAGTACAGCAGGGGGCTGAGCACGCAACCCTGAGGTGCTCCCGTGCTGATTGTTATCGAGTCTGACACATTTCCATCAATACGAACAGACTGTGGTCTGTGGATGAGGAAGTCGAGGATCCAATTGCAGAGGGATGCGTAAAGACCCAGTTCTGCGAGTTTGGTAACCAGCTTGGAGGGGATGATTGTGTTAAATGTCGAGCTGTAGTCAGTTCTAGGAACCATAGAAAGTTCTATGGTATCGTATCAGTGGCCGCTGCAGAGAGGATCAGCAGCGTCACGTCGCTAGACATCTATATAACTCGCAACCTAACCTGGTCCCTTCACACTCATGCGGCAGTCAAGAAAGCGCATTGGCAATTTTGCTTTCTTACTCACGAGAAGAGATTCAGCACATCCACGAGGATTCTCTCGAACCTTCTGCCGACGCACTGATGACAGTATTCTGGCGGGTGTATCCCAGCCCTGGTGTGGCGACTGCTCTGCTCTTGACCAGCTGAACATGCAGAGAGCGTTGAACACGGCCCAGTCCATCACAGACTCATCACCTTCATCCAGTCCATCTTCAAGGTGCGTTGCATCAGGAACGCTGGACGTATATCATCAAGGATACCTGTCACCTGCACTGGCCATTTCCCTTCCTCTCCTCTAGCTTCTGGGAGCACGAATGAATGAATGAATGGATGAATGAATGAATAGATGAATGAATGAGTGGATGAATGAGTACTTTATTGTCACACGTGACAAGTCACAGAGCTATTCTTTGTTTTGCTTACCCCAAGGTATGCAAATAGTCGCCACGTAAAGGGCGTCGACAAAGTTACAAAGTATCCTGCGCCCGGCCCTCCTTTGTCCTCCCCCTCCCTCCCTCACGATGGTCCCCCCCCCACGCCGGGTCATCCTTTGTTCTCCACCCCCCCTCATGTTGCAAAGATACAGGAGTTTAAAGGTTAAGATATAGAAACATAGAAACATAGAAATTAGGTGCAGGAGGAGGCCATTTGGCCCTTCAAGCCAGCACCGCCATTCATTGTGATCATGGCTGATTGTCCACTATCAATAACCCGTGCCTGCCTTCTCCCCATATCGCTTGACTCCACTAGCCCCGAGAGCTCTATCCAACTCTCTCTTAAATCCATCCGGTGATTTGGCCGCCACTGCCCTCTGTGGCAGGGAATTCAATAAATTCACAAGTCTCTGGGTAAAAAAGTTTTTTTGTCAGCTCAGTCTTAAATGACCTCCCCTTTATTCTAAGACTGTGGCCCCTGGTTCTGGACACGCCCAACATTGGGCTTGTCCAGTCCTTTTATAATGTTATATGTTTCTATAAGATATCCCCTCATCCTTCTAAACTCAGTGAATACAAGCCTAGTCTTTTCAATCTTTCCTCATATGACAGTCCCGCCATCCCAGGAATCAATCTCGTGAACCTACGCTGCACTGCCTCAATCACAAGGATGTCCTTCCTCAAACTAGGATTCCAAAACTGTACACAATACTCCAGATGTGGTCTCACCAGAGCCCTATACAACTGCAGAAGAACCTCTTTACTCCTGTACTGAAATCATCTTGTTATGAAGGCCAACATTCCATTAGCTTTCTTCACTGCCTGCTGTACCGGCACATCAACTTTCAGTGACTGGTGTACACGGACACCCAGGTCTCGCGCCACCTCCCCCTTACCTAACCTCACCCCATTGAGACAATAATCTGCCCCCTTGTTTTTGCCGCCAAAGTGGATAACCTCACATTTATCTACACCATACTGCATCTGCCACGCTCCTCCCACTCACTCAACCTGTCCAGGTCCTCCTGCAACCTCCTAACATCCTCTTCACAGTTCACACTGCCGCCCAGCTTTGTGTCATCCGCAAACTTGCTAGTGTCGCTCCTAATTCCCTGTTCCAAATCATTTATGTATATGAGACATCCAGACTTAAGAACAGCTTCTTCCCCATTGCTATCCAACTCCTGAACCAATTGCTTCTTTCACACCCCGTTCCTGGAGGTGCTGCCATGTGCTTTTACTGTTAACGCTCCCTCTTTCAGCTATTCCATTGTTTACAAATTTACCTTGCACAACTTGGAATTTGCAGTAAAATCTTGCACCATTCTGCTGTTTTGCACTCATTGTATTTATCATTACTGTATGTATACTGTTTAATCTGAGCTCATTGCGAATTAGGAATTTCATTGCACTTTGGTTTATATGACAGTGGATTGCAGAACAAGGAACTGCAGAAGCTAGTTTACAAAAAGGTGCACAAAGTGCTGGAGTAACTCAGTGGGTAAGACAACATCTCTGGAGAACATGGATAGGTGACGTTTCGAATCGGGACCCTTCCAAAGTTTGCAGCGGTCTGAAGTACGGTCCAGACCTGAAATATCTATCCATGTTCTCCAGAGATGATGCTTGACTCGTAGAGTTACTCCAGCACTACATGTCTAATCTGTGACATTTTTACATGATTTAAATCTTTCTTAATGAATAATTAGGAAATGTAAAATTTACAGTCATATTCATACAGTGTGGAAACAGGCCCTTCAGCAAAACTTGCCCATACCAACCAACATGTCCCATCTACACTAGTCCCACTTACCTGCGTTTGGCCCATCACTCTAAACCGGTTTTATCCATGTACCTATTTAAGTGTTTCTTTAATGTTGTGATAGTCCCTGCCTCATCTACCTCCTCTGGTAATTCATTCCATACACCCACAACCTTTGTATAAAATAAGTCACCCTTCAGGTTCCTATTAAATCTACTCCCCCCCCCCCCCCCCCCCCACCTCACCTTAAACCCCTGTCCACTGGTTCTTGATTCCTCTGTTCCAAGCAAAAGACTGTATTTACCCGATCTATTCCTCTCATGATTTTGTACACTTCTATAAGTTCACCCCTCATCCTCCTGTGCTCCAAGCAATAGAATCCGCCTGCTCAACCTCTCCCGATAGCTCAGGCCCCTGAATCCTGGCAACATACTCGTAATCTACACCCTTTTCGAGACCTGTTTTCAGCAATAAACTATTAGAAGACCATTGGGGCAAATTGGGGCAAACGTTCAGGATCTGCTGCCTGAGGAACATTCGAGGTTGGCTCAATAGCAAGGCCTTGAGGGTGATTGGATCTGTGGGCCTGCAACAGTAGTTGGACTGGATCAAGCATAAGGGCCTTTAGTTCTTTGCTGGAAGCCCCTGAAACATCGATCGGAATCTTCAATTGGTATTTTTAAAATTTTTGTGTTCTGACCTTGTGGGTCATAAGGTCATAAGTCCATGTGAAAGGAGCAGAATTTAACCATTCGGCCCATCAAGTCTACTCCGCAATTTAATCATGGCTGATCTATCTCTCCCTCCTAATTCAATTCTCCTGCCTTCTCCCAATAATCCTGTCACCCGTACTGTCAAGAATCTATATATCTCTGCCTTAAAAATACCCATTGACGGTCTCCACTGTCTTCTGAGGCCAAGATTTCCACAGATTCGCCACCCTCTGACCAAAGAAATTCCTCCTCATCTCCTTCCTAAAGGAAGGTCCTTTAATTCTGAGGATGAGGCCTCTAGTCCTAGACTCACCCACTAGTGGAAATATGCTCTCCACATCCACTCTATCCAAGCCTTTCACTATTCGGGAAGTGGGGATCTCCTTGTGAACTTGCCGAACCTCCGCCTGACCTTTCCACGTCAATGAGGCAAATGGACAAGGGCTGCTGATGCAAAAGCTTGCTGTGGTCTGCCTGGAATGCATTGATCTGAAGATAGGCACAACAAGCTGGAGTAACTCAGTGGGACAGGCAGCATCTCTGGAGCGAGGGAATGGGTGATGTTTCTGGTTGAGACCATTCTTCAGACTGGTTAGGGATAAGGGAAAGGAGAGATATAGGCGGTGATGTGGAGAGATGACAAACAATGAATGATAGATTTGCAAAAAGAGTAAAGATGATAAAAAGATGCCATTGTTAGCTGTTTGTAGCTAACAGGGTGAAAATGAGAAGCTGGTGTGACTTGGGTGGGGGAGGGATGGAGTGAGCGGGAATGCCGGGGCGACCTGAAGTGAGAGAAATCAATATTCATACCACTGGGGTGTAAGCTGCCCATGCGAAATATGAAATGCTGTTCCTCAAATTTGCGTTTAGCCTCACTCTGACAATGGAGGAGACCGAGGACAGAAAGGTCAGCGTAGGAATGGCAAGGAGAATTAAAGTGTTTAGCAACCAGGAGATCAGGTTGGTTTGTGTCTCATTGGCTCATTGGTCTGAGCAGATTAGATTTCCACTAGTGGGGAGGTCCAGGACAAGGGGTCACAATTTAAGGATAAGGGATAAATCCTTTAGGACCGAGATGAGAAGGACTTTTTTCACACAGAGAGTGGTGGGTCTCTGGAACTCTCTGCCACAGAGGGTAGTTGAGGCCAGTTCATTGGCTATATTTAAGAGGGAGTTAGATGTGACCCTTGTGGCTAGGGGGATCAGAGGGTATGGAGAGAAGGCAGGTACGGGATACTGAGTTGGATGATCAGCCATGATAATATTGAATGGCGGTGCAGGCTCGATGGGCCGAATGGCCTACTCCTGCACCTAATTTCTATGTTTCTATGTTTCTTTGATTACTCAGCATATATCCAGAAGGGAAAGGAATATTGGCTTCATGGATGACAAACATGGAGTTCAGAACTGAGGTCCATGCCTGGAATGTGATCTCGCCAGCAGAATATGTTTCTCTTTTGTGTGGTATGTGTCGATCCAAGCAAAGTATAATTGAGTGGAGCTATGATAACTGCCCCCATCTCGTCAACAATTCCTTCAAATCTCAGACTAGTCTCAGTTGCTTTAGAGATGGATTAGATAAGAGGTGCAGGAAAGATCTGCAGATGCTGGTTTACATCGAAGATAGACACAAAAAGCTGGAGTAACTCAGCGGGACAGACAACATCTCTGGATTACAGGCGTTGGCTTCATAGACTGTTTCTCTCTGACTCCAGGCAAAACGAGTGGCCTCCCGAACCATGCCATTTAGTTGAGTTGAGTTTATAGTCACGTGTACCGAGGTACAGTGAAAGGTTTTTGTTGCGTGCTATCCAGTCAGCAGAAAGACAATACATGATTACAATCGAGCCGTTCACAGTGTACAGATACAGGATAAGAGAATAAGAGAGCCAGTAAAGTCTCATCAAAGATAGTCTGAGTGTCACCAAAGAGGTAGATAGTTGAGCACTACTCTCTGGTCGTGGTAGGATGATTCAGTTGCCTGATAACAGCTGGGAAGAAACTGTCCCTGAATCTGGAAGTGTGCGTTTTCACACTTCTGTACCTTTTGCCCGATGGGAGAGGGGAGAAGAGAGTGTCCAGGGTGCGACTGGTCCTTGATGATGCTGCTGGCCTTGCCGAGGCAGCGTGAGGTGCAGATGGAGTCAATGGTAGGGAGGTTGGCTTGTGATGGTCTGGGCTGCGTCCACAATTCTCTGCAATTTCTTGCGGTCTTGGAAAGAGCTGTTCCCAAACCAAGCCGTGATGCATCCCGATAAAATGCTTTCTGCGGCGCATCTGTAGATCTATAACTCCTGCACGTTTTATACGAGGGCATTGTTGGGAATTAACTTGACCCAGTATTTTACTAGTCTGACTGCGGCCCAATTTTACATAGCTTTGGAGACTCCAGCCCAAATATTACTATTCCTGCTGTCCACGACAAATGATGTTTGGCAGAAATATACAAAGAGGTTTTGGATGACACGCTTGCAAAGAAGGGAAGTTGTGACTGTAGGAGTTCTCTGTAATCACGGCATAAGAATATGAAGCAGGAGTACAACACACAACCTCTAATCTTCTCTGCCTCCTGTAGCTGATCCTCGGTCTCAACTCCAAGTTTTCCATGAATATGATAACCAATATCTATCGATGTCAGCCTTACAATATAGAACAGTACAGCACAGAACAGGCCATTCGGCCCACAATGTCTGTGCCGAAAATGAGGCCAAGTTAAATTAGTTTCCTCTACCTGACAGTGATCCATGTCCCTCTATTCCCTACCTGTCTAAAAGCCTCTTACATGTCCGTATTGTATTTGTCGCCACCACCTCAATCATCATCAGCAACATATAGTGTGTCGGAAGGAACAGCAGACGCTGGTTTACACCGAAGATAGACACAGAATGCTGGAGTAACTCAGCGGGACAGGCAGCATCTCTGGAGAGAAGGAGTGGGTGAGTCACGCCGATGGGTAAACCCATGCAGGTCAAGGGGAGAAGGTCCAAACTCCGTACAGACAGCACTCGTAGTCGGGATGGAACCTGGGTCTCTGGCGCTGTGAGGCAGCAACTCTACCGCTGCGCCACCGTGCAGGCCTTTTGCGAGGACGGATGGAACAGTGTGCTCCTTACTGCAAGTATAAATTCGGCATACACCATGACAAACTGACAAGTTGTAAATCAGGTACTATAGGGCCGGTGGCGTGTTTTCTCTGCTTGAGGGGAGACCTGATTGAAGTATATAAAATTGTGAGGCACAGAGAGGGTAGACAGTCAGAACCCTCTTCCCAGGATGGAAATATAAATACGAAAGGGTGTATCTTTAAGGTGAGAGGGACAATGTTTAATGGAGATGTGCGAAGCAAGTATTTTACACAGGGAATGGTGAGTGGCTGGAATGTGCTGCTGGGGGTGGTGGTGGAGGCATATACACCATGGTGGCATTTCAGAGACTTTTGGATATGCAGGGGAATGAGGGATATGGATCATGTGCAGGCAGATGAGAGCTAGTTTGGCACAGACATTGTGGGCCGAAGGGCCAGTTCCTGCACTGCATGCTCTCTGTCCTGCGTTCTAATGGACGCGGTGACTTCAGCTGCTATCAAATTTGGCTGTGTGTCATGTGTTTGGAGAAAATCCCTAAGACTTGACCTTTCATTCTCTCTGCGACTTCTTGGATCCTGCTATTCAGCCTTGGCAGGAACTGCTTGTTGGTTTGGATGGATGTTGAGATTTTTATCCCCCAATTGTGATATTCATCTTTAATTGTCTTGATGCCTTGAAATTAAAGTTGCACGCAGTTCCCTGCTCCCGCTGCCAGACTGTTATGTACACTCTCTCATATAATCTCCAACTATTCTTACGAGGTAATCTTAACTGGATGCTAGTAGCACTGCCGCATCTCACGCTGTCCAGAGCACAGCTTCTTAATTCACACAATGAACTTGTTTACGGTGGATTAAAAAAAAGGCGAGGTGTTCCAGATTGTCAAAAATGCTGGAAGGCTCACATGCACTGTGGAAATATAAAGAAAAGATAAAAAACAAGACTGAGGAGATAAGCACGGAAAGAGGCACATCTTATCAGGACCTGAAGCAGATAATGTGCAGGAACCGAGCTGGAAACTACAATGAATGAATGAATGAATGAACAAATGAATACTTCATTGTCACATGTTCCAAGTCACAGTGAAATTCAACGTATGCAAAGAGTCGCTATATAAAGGGCGCCGATGTGGTTACAAAGTATCCCGTGCCAGGTCCCACCACCCCCCTCACTCCGATCCCCCCCCACGCCGGGTCCTGTGTTTCCTCCCCCCTACTCTCACGGTGATCCCCCCATGCCGGGTCCTCCATTGTTCCGTACAAGGGTGGCACAGCGGAGCAACCGGTAGAGCCGCTGCCACATTGCCAGACACTAGGGTTCCATCCTGACCTCGGGTGATCGATGGTCGGCGTGGGCTCGATGGGCCAAAGGGGCTGGTTTCGATTCTGTTTCTCTAAAGCAAAATGTACGGGAATAGTCGTGAGAAAAGGTGGCAAATTGGAGAAATAAATGTTTCTGTGGAATTTGCACGTTCTCCCTGTGCTCCGGTTTCCTCCCACATCCCGAAGACGTGCGGGTTTGGTAGTTAATTGAAAATGGCGCCAAACCTGGCAACTCGTACATTTTTTCACCATTTCTACACATTTGTTTAAATCTTTTTATTTGAATTTCACAGCAATTTGCATACATACAATGATAACAGACAGTGATAGTCAGGACATAATTGTGCAACAATATGTAAGCGACCCTCAAAGCCCTTACCCTTACCCCCCCCCCCCCCCCAATCCACCCGAATTAGGTCGGAACCAAACGGGGACAAACAACACTCGCATACATACACATCCACACAAATACGATAAGATAAACAAAATAAAATGTACAAAAAAAAAGGTGTGTGTGGGGGGGGGGGTTGAGGGGAGAGCAGCTGCAATAAGACAGAGCAGTGATAGAAGGCACTCAGTCCTCTTCCGAGTCCGGAAACAAGTTGAGAGAGTTGACAATTTCCAGGGAAGGGTTCCGTGTATCTAGGAATGTCTTGGTAGAGCCTTTGAGAGAAAACCTAAATTTTTCAAGCTTTAAATTGTAGAGCACCTCCTTGATCCAGCGGGCGTGTGTCGGGGGACAGGTAAGCCTCCAGTTAAGCAAGATCAGTCTCCGGGCTAACAAGGTTGTAAAAGCCAGGATCGGCTTCAACGCAACGGAGAGGTTGGTGTTGGGAGGAGTACCAAAAATGGCTGACAGTGGGTTTGGAGGAATAGTCTGGCCATAGGCTCTGCTTATCACGTCGAAAGCATTCCTCCAAAAGGCTGCCAGCTTAGGGCAAGACCAAAACATATGGCTATGTTTGGCAGGGGATTGATTACATCTGTTGCAGGTGTCCTTGACCGCGGGGTATATTCTAGCTAATCTTGCATTGTGTAGTGGACTTTGTGAAGGACTTTGCATTGGATTAGGCCATGACGGGCACATATGGAGGAAGAATTTCTACACATTTCTACAACATTTCTACACATTTGTACTGTATCTAAGACGTACTTATGTGCTGAACTGTATGCAAAAAGGTGTGCCTCAGTCATCATCATCGATGGTCACTCGTAACGAGTATGGCTGTCATCTCCTCTCCATAGGGTCGTCTGCTTGTGGGTCTGCAGACGTCTGTAGAGGCCGTTCCGCGATCCACACACCTTGGTGCAACATGGGCAGTGGAGACTGGCGGTGGTTGGTAGTTGTCGAGCCCCCTTCCCTCTCTCCTTATGGTGCTGTCACTTTGTCTTTGCGACACGGCGTAGCTCTGTTTCATGACGTGCAGCTCCTTCCTGCACGGATTTCCTCCAGGAGCGCCTGTCCAGCACGATGTGCTCCCAGTACATGTGACAATAAAGCACCATTAATCGATGAATTGGCCTCTGTAAAATCGCCCCTCGTGAACAGGTGATCGATGGTCGGCGTGGACTCGGTGGGCAGAAGGGCCTGTTTCCATGCTGTTTCTCTAACGAAAAAATGTATGGGAATAATAGAAGAAAAAGGAGCAAGGAGGAGAAATGAATGTGTGGGAAGGAACTGCAGATGCTGATTTAAACTGAAGATAGACACAAAAAGCCGGAGTAACTCAGCGGGACCGGCAGCATCTCTGGAGATGCATGAATGTATCTCAGCTCACTACTTCCTCCCTTACTTTCTGCTGCACGACTGCTAATTCCTGCTTGATTTAGAAAATGAACCGAATGATACGTCGTCTCCACCTTTTTTTGCTTTGATTTTGTCTTAAGTTTTAGCGGCTTTTAATGAGCATGTAAAAATCTGGAGACATTCCCATGGTTCTCAATTACATCGCAAGGTATTTATTAGAACTGTATGCTCCTCTGTCGACTTTTATATTGTCACGATTTACTTCTCTTATTGCTGGTTGGGTTAATTTCGAGGATCTGGTGATTTTATTGGAATTCTGATTCTGATGCTTTGCTGTTAGTACAGAATAAGAAAAAAGACCAGATTTTGCTCTTTGTTTCACGTTGAAATATGGAGTGGCCTGCCTGGCTCAAAAGATGGATTAAAGGGAACCCTATGGGAGGTATGCGTATTAATATATTCAAAATATATTAGAGATTAGAATCCTTCCCCTCCTCCACTCCCCCCTTCAGATTCCAGCTACAAATGGACATATGATATTTCTCGGTAGAAGGAATGGGTGACGTTTCGGGTTGAGACCCTGAAGAAGAGCCTCGACCTGAAACGTCACCCATTCCTTCGATCCAGAGATGCTGCCTGTCCCGCTGAATTACTCTGGCATTTGGTGTCTATCTTCGGTGTGAACCAAAATCAGCAGTTCCTTCCTCTCCATGTGATATTTCTAGCGGTGATGAGGTCAAGAAGTGGCCATCGGAAGGAATTTAGAAAATTTAAGGGTGATGTGTGGAGCATGTTTTTTGCACAGAGGGTGGTGCCTGCCCTAAATGAGTTGCCAAAGATGATGGTGGTCAGATAGGATAGTGGCGTTTAAAAGCGTTTTAGATTGGCACGGATGTACAGGGAATGGAGGGATCTGCATCATGTGCAGGCAGAGGGGATTAGTTTACCTTGGACTGTGTTCAGTCCGATATTGTGGGCTGAAGGGCCTGTTCCTGTGATGCATTTTTCTTTTTTCTTTTAAAAAAATATATTTTTATTAAAATTAATGCGCAGTAGTATAAACCAAGAATAGCATGATACATTTCATGTACAACTTCTTATTCTAAAATGTAATAATAGAGAAGTAACAGAACCAAGAAGAAGAGAGAACGAGAAAGTTAGGTAAGGTAGTGATGTTGATAGTTGGTGAAAAAGTAGAAAGAAAGAGCCCATAAAGATGCAAAGCACGAGAAAGAGAGAGAAAAAAAGGAAAAATAAAATAAAAATAGGAAAATAAAACAAAGAAAAAATAAAAAGAAGATATAAAGAAAATGAAAGGGCTTTGTATCTTTACACACCGCTCACCCGGTTCTGAAACAGTTTATTTCCAGGGTCATGTTGCACCATATGCTTGTAATTCGATAAGGGGAGACCAGATCTTTAAGAATTGGTCAGATTTGCCTGCTAGGACGAATCTCATATCTTGGAGGTGCAACATTTCAGACATGTTTGAAACCCACATGTTAAGCGTTGGTGTGGGTGCATTTTTCCAGAATTTGAGTATGAGTTTTTTTGCCGTTATTAAGCCATAGTTAAGGAAACTCTTTTGGAACGAAGGCAGCCCAAAGCCGGCATCCATTGTTCCAAAGATAATCATTTTTCTAACGTGTAAGAATGAACTGCACACGGTGGTGAGTAACCCAGGAGTAATGTTAAGGGCCTGTCAAGGGCGTCATATCAGGGTCGCCAAAAGATTTTGAACATTTCAAAATCCAGCGGCGACAAAAAAAATGTTGCAACACTTTAAAAAACACCGCACGTCAATACGTCATCACGCCGCGTCACGCCACATCACACCGCAAATTTTGAAGTGATCTGATACGTCAATCAATGATGCCAGCAGTTGCCGAAAAAAATCGCCAAGTGGGACAGGCCCTTTCTACTTTTGTTAATTTTCATAGTATAAGTAAAGTAATAGCTGACAATGGAGTAACTCGGTGGGAACAGTATCTCTGGATAGAAGGAATAGCTGCTCAGTTACTCCAGCATTTTGTGTCTATACTTTTCTAAGTTCTAATATGGAAAGAAATTGTTCCCTCAGGAACAAAGAGTCGGAAACAGAGGGCAACCAAGTTAATGGTTTGATTGAGTTTATAGTGGTGATGTTAGAAAGCTTCTCGCACATAATGCAGTTAAAATGCAGTTAAAATTCTGCAACTTTCACCCTCAGACACTTACTAAGTTAAGATGAGTCAATGGAGAATTTCAATGATATATCACATTCGATATGATATTTCTAGCAGTGATGAGATCAAGAAACGGCCATCTAAAGCAACGGCCATCAAAAGAAATGACCATCATGAAACGGCCATAAAAGCTAGTATCATTAAGAGTAAGCACAAAGGTATGGGATTGTTGTAAAGCCTATTTGCTTCACTGACGCCTTTCAAGGCATGAAATCTACCAGTTCTACCCAGACTGGCCTGAATATTGAACGACCTATTCATCAATGGACTCCTGAAAAGACGCAAAGTGCTGGAGCAACTTAGTCGGTCAGGCAGCATCTCTGGATAGTAGACGTTTCAGGTCAGGTCCCTTCTTCAGTACCCTCATTTTTAGGTCAATAAATGTCGATGTTGCCTCTTGTAAGGTCAAAAGTAATAGGAGCAGAATTAGGGCATTCAGTCATCGTCTACTCCGCTGATCTATCTGTCTCTCCTAACCCCATTCTCCTGCCTACTCCCCATAACCCCTGACACCCGTACTATCTCTGCCTTAAAAACGGCCTCCACAGCCTTCTGTGGCAAAGAATTCCACAGATTCACCACCCTCTGACTAAAGAGATCCCTCCTCATCTCCTTCCTAAAATTCTCTACTTCCCAGGAATGAATAAAAGTTGTAAAACCAGGGTTGAATAATGTGGAGAAGGTGTTGTTTTGGGTTAGATTAGAATATCTGCAAGTGTCTTTGAGTGACATGGGAAAGGAATGCATTGTGTAGAGACTCGTATATAATAAGGAGATCAATGGCTTACAGCCAATGATAGTCAGTACGTGTAGGAAGGATCTACAGATGCTGGTTTACACTGAAGATAGACACAAAATGCTGGAGTAAGTCAGCGGGACAGGCAGCATCTCTGGAAGGAAGGAATGGATGACGTTTCGGGTCAGGACCCTTCTTCAGACTAAGAGTCGGGGGAGAGGGAGACACAGATATGGAAGTGCAAAGTGTGAAACCTGACAAGATCAAGGAAAATGTAGAATAGATCGTTGTTAGCTAGGGGTAGGTGACAATGAGGCATACAAAACTAAAATGTCATTAGGAAGACAGTCAGAATGGTCGGAGAACTAGGATGGGGGAGGGGTGGAGAGAGAGGGATGGAGAGAGAGGGAAAGAAGGGTTACTTGAAGTTAGAGAAGTCGATATTCGAACCGCTGGGGTGTAAGCTGCCCAAGCAAAATATGAGGTGCTGTTTCTCCTATTTGCGTCACGTATTTTGTGTGTTCCCCCTGTGAATTTAGATTTTTGTGTGGGTTTTACTCCGGGTGCTCCAGTTTCCTCCCATATCCCAATGGCCTGTAAGTTTCTGGCTTCTGTAAATTGTCCCCCAGTGTGTAAGGAGTGGACGCAAACGTGTGATAACTTAGAACTAGTGCTGGCGTGGACTTGGTGGGCCGAAAGGCCTGTTTCCCTGCTATATCTTGGACTGAATCATTTCAAAAATGATTCTGTTTTATACACCTTCAAGAGGCCCAACACCTCCTCCTCCTTAATCTCAAACTGCCCTCGCACATTACTCTTCTTTTAGTTTGCCTGCTGAATGGTACAAGTAATTCTTTTTCTCTCGCAGGAATCTATATCAACTTGCAGATTTGCACAGAGAGTTGCACTGATCAAGAATGAAGCTATTCTAAACGAAGAAATTGATCCCAGATTGGTAAGGTACAAAATACTTTTGCAGAGTTAAGGAAAAGCTGTCTGGTCAATGAGATTTAATGTAATTTGGGGGAAACTGTTTCGCTGTTATGTGTGCAGAACTTGTAATAATATGTACACATTGAATTTCACTTCTGAAATTAGGCACGTTAAAAGATGTATTTGCCTTTCATAGAGACGTAATTGGGAAGAAAAATCATTTCTGGAAATTCAGCCAAGATGTGCGAGGAGACGGATTTTAGTTTATTTGTTTATTGTTGCGTGCTATCCAGTCAGCAGAAAGACAATACATGATTACAATCGAGCCATTGACAGCGTCTAGATGCATGATAAGGGAATAATGTTTGGTGTACTTGAGGGCAACTTTCTCATTTGAGGGTGATGGATATATGGAATGAGCTGCCAGGGCAGGTAGTTGAGGTAGGCACAAATGCAGCATTTAAAAGACACATTTTAAGGGCAGCACAGTGGCACAGCGGTAGAGTTGCTGCCTTACACTGCTAGAGACCCAGCTCTATCTGTACGGAGTTTGTACGTTCTCCCCGTGACCTGCGTGGGTTTTCCCCAGGAGCTCCGGTTTCCTCCCACACTCCAAAGATGTACAAAGACAAAAAGGCAGCCAACATCAAGGACCCACACCATCCTGGCCACACACTCATCTCTCCGCTACCATCGGGCAGAAGGTACGGGAGCCTGAGATCTGTTACATCCAGGTTCAGGAACAACTACTTCCCCACAGCCATCAGGCTATTAAACTCGCCAACAAACAGACTCTGAACTGTAACAGCGTATTGCACTTTATCTGCTTATTTATGTGTGTATTGAACTGAACTGTTCTGTATTTTTGCTTACAATACTCTGTTGTGCCGCAGCAAGCAAGAATGTCATTGTCCTATCTGGAACACATGACAATAAACTCTCTTGACTTGACTTGAGGTTAATTGGTTTGGTATAGTTGTAAATTGTCCCTAGTATGTGTGGGATTGTGTTAATGAGTGTGGATCGCTGTTCGGTGCAGAATCGGTGGGCCGAAGGGCCTGTGTCCGTGCTGTATCTCTAAACACTTGGACAAGTACATAGATAGGAAAGGTTTAGAGGGTAAGGGGCCAAAGGCACGCAAGTGGGACTAGCTTAGTGGGGCATGTTGTTCACCATGGACGAGTTGGGCCGAAGGGCCTGATTCCATGCTGTACCACTCTTTGACTCATAGCAGTAAGCAACCTACTACACAACCCTTGTCCTAGCACAGTGCACAGTGCATTGGTGTACCAGGACAGTAGATCATGCAAGTAGATTGATCTAGAGGGTTAAACTGTGGTGTTGCAAGTACAGTGTGACTAGGCTACACTGACCAGAAAGTCTGCTGGATTATATTGGAGCATAACGCTAAAGAATTATGGTTATTCTGGTTTAGGATTATTATTGTAACGTGTACCGAGGTACAGTGAAAAGCTTTGGTTTTGTATGCTATCCAAACAGATCAGATAATACTGAACATGAATCCAATCAAGTTAAACTCAGTACAATTGAGCAAAGGGGAAGATGCAGAGTGCAGTATATAGTTCTCAGCATTGTAGCGCACCAGTTCCAGAGACAAAGTCCAATGTCCGTAATGGGGTAGAGGTGAATCGGCCTAGCTTATGGGAAGACTGTTTAGAAGCCTGATATCCAAGGGGAAAATCCAGTTTAGTTTAGAGATACAGCTCGGAAACAGGCCCT